>JBAMJV010005426.1:0-240000 GCA_037951105.1 Echinarachnius parma
CCTCTCCTTTAACTATTATATCATCCGGGGGTTGGAAGTAGAATAAACCCATGTGGGGTATAGCCCCACCCTCTCACCCCCCCCCCCCCCCCCCCTCCCTCACCCCCTTAATGCTTTACAGCATAACCACCAACACACATACACACACATATTGCGAAGAAGGGGGTCAGTGTAATGTTGGGATTCGAACTCTTGCCCTCTATGATTAAGAGCGCCGCGGGGATTACCAGCGTTTGGTTAAATGACTTACTTAATTTCAACTAACGTCAACAACAACAGTAATGAGTCAAATGTGTTAAAGTGGAATCCTTGCCAGACAATATATATGCACACGGGATGATATATACATTTTAATGTTAGATTTGTGTCATATGTCATCATTATAACGTAATTACCTCAAGTAAGTCTGGATTGTAATTTATTTATGATGAGCAATTTACATAGTTTACATAATCCAAGAATACAGGACAAATATTATTCCAGCACAGTATGTGCTTATTTGGTTATAAGTTATGATTTTAAGTGGACACATTTTATTGAGTGTTTTTAGTTTATTAAACATACTTTTAAAACCATATGGAAACGTGAACAATATCAATTCAATTCTGATATATGATAAAAACAACTAATTCCTAATAGACAATAATTAGCTACCTAAACCGTTATTGATAAGCCGGACTGTGATATAACCATCAAACTTTCTATTATACTCAAAGTGTTCCACTTTCTATAAACTCGCAATATATTTCTGAAGCACCATCTAAGCCACATCGGAACTCTTTAAAACTAGCGCTGCCTTTTAAGTTAGCCAAGTTCCTCTTCAAAAACCAGAAGTTAAAAAAAAAAGGGAAAAAAGGAAACAGCGATGCGTTCAAGGGACTTCCTGTGCGGTATCAATCACTTCCGGGTTAAGGTCAAGACGGATGATGATGATGAGAAGGAGATGGAGAGTAAGATAATGACAGTGACACGGCAGTGACATCCCAGTGGATTATGTAATGGGGATAAGGATAGGAAGAAGAACCACCGATGTGAACGTATAAAGTAAAAAGCCAGCGACTTCTCCCACCACACTTCCTTTCTTGCGATGAATCACATTAACTTCATGACCTATTCCGTCTGAACACTGTCATTATCATAACTAAATGGTTAATACATAGCATACTGCAGTATCCCGTTATCAAAGGATGAACTCATACGAGACTGTTTTTAAAATGCACTACATCTTATTGAATAACTTTGGAGAAATATTGCGTTCAGTTATTCGATTGTGTATGCATGTAATGTCGATAATTATGTTAAAAAGATAATGTTCCATATTTTGCATGTTTTCACAATGTTGATATATCTTGTCCTCAATAAGCACCACCCACTACCCACCCCCCCCCCCCCCCCAACCCCAACCCCCCTCCCCATCTCATGGTGATGTTGATCAGGAAGGACACCGAATCAAGAGGAAATAGAAATTCGAATTATTTTCCCACCCCGATTTCCCTCTTGCGATGAATCACGTTAAAGGGGAGTGGGTCCTCTTGGACAGAAATTGTTAATGATTATGACGGTATCCAAAATTATAATTTCGGGTCGGTCTAAAGATCCATTAGTAAATGCTCTTTCTTTTATTAATTTCACTCTTATGTTTATTATTAATTATTCACTGTTGTATTTATTTCATGACAATTCATATTGTTAGATGTTCACTGGTTTATTTATTTGACAATTATGCTACTTATTAGTTGTTCATTTTTTTGGTATTTATTTTACTAAAGTATTATGCTTCTAATTGTAGTTGTTCACTGTTTTATTCATTAAAATAATACAGTATGATGATTCTTTATCTTTTCAGTCTTTCGTATGCTTATGGAAAAAAGTAAATTAAGTAAACAAAGTAAATTAATTTGCGTAAGTAACTAACACATCGACCCTCTACATAGACAGTGTTGATTAACTATTATTCATTATTAAAAGATGATGGTAATCTCATCTGACAGCGGGTGGATATATTCGTCAATCCCATGTAAGCTCCAAGTTTAAAACAATTAATTTTGAAGGTAACCTGTTATTATCATCGTACTGATACGTTATGAGTTGTAAATATTTCGATGTTGGGTACAAAATATTGTTCTGTGACCTCCTTCCCATGCTGCCATCAGAGAGTCAGGGTCATACGTCGATAATCCTAGGCTTAAAGTGATCCATTAACTTTGTCAAATTCAACCAAAATTGATTGAAGCTTTCACATTTCGTTTGTTCCGTGCAGTTTGGCTTATGGTAACATAATTTAAAAAGTGGGTTTGATTTGTCAAATGCCTCTTTTTATGGAAATGTTTTTTAGTGACTAGAAGTGTGTATCAAAATAAGTGGGCAGTATAATTATAGGTGATAAAATCTGCATCGCTTATCACCTTTTTCACTAAGTGGTATACACCGTGTTCTTTTGTTTATGAAACTATCACGCATCCTTCACACAAATCTCACAAGGTAATTGGTCTACGATGGAAGTCTCAAATATCACTTGTAGAAAAACCTGATGAATGTAAACGATCACTTGAACATCATATTGAGAAGACATAAGCGGCGAAAAGGCTTGAAAGAGTAATAAGGAAAACTCATTCATACCCCAAAAGAATAATATTCTTACACGTTTATAAACTTCATAGCTCATTGCACTCTAATTGTATGTTTACCATAACGAGTGTTTGCTACTATATACTTGCTCTCATCAGATAAACTTTAAAAGGATTAGCTAGAAAACGTCGCAACTTTAAGGAAAATGGTTAGTTTTGTTAAAAATTAATAAGCTCTGTATAGATAAATTAAAACCAAAATGCGCTTTTACTGCAATGATTGCTAACATTATGCGTTGTCTTTTAACACATGATTATTATTACACGTAAGTATATTTCATATTTTTAAAGATGAATAACGCGTAAGGTGTTTTTTATCAAATATAAACAGGAATTACACGCAATTGTTTGTATGAAATTGAGAAAAGGGATTAAACAACAAGCTGAATTGTAACTGCATATTACACTTGCATAAATGTCATCACGTCGAACTTGAATTTCATCTAATTTTAAATCCGAGTGATCTTATTAGTCAGTGTAGATATGGAAACCAAATTGTGTTCTATCATAATATTCCTTGTCGAGACATAACACTGGTCTGTCAATACGACCACAGTGGCTTTATGGTCAGGGCCACTGTTGTCATGTTGTAGCGACAGGGGTGCATATTATTCCCCCAATAATAATGGTTCTCATAATCTAGGCTGCCAGGCCCAAAACTTTAAGTTGTGCTTTATAAAGTACAACTTTGTTCTAACGAAGAGCATGGGACCGTTAATATTACCTTGACGTTTCAGGTACATTGTTACATGTATATCACGTGAAACACTTGAATACAATCACGTACAAAGAGCCGGTACATGCAAAATAAAATCATTATCACTGTTTGGGGAGGGTTTCTGTACCTTAGAGTTTAAACATAAGTAACATTGTCATTGTTGTTATTTTAAACTTAAAGGGATCTTGTAACTTTGTTGACAAGTGCAAATTGTGATGAGTGATTAATACAATGTATTTTGGTGTGATCTGATATGCCCACAAAGTAATGTGTGAACATTTCACGTTAATTGGATGTTTTTTGGGCCGAGAAATGAGCAAAAATACAAAGTGATATTTGATAACTCATTGTACTGACTTTGTACACGGCTTAAATTATCCCGTAGGCGGTTTAACATCAGAACACTTCAATCGTAAATATCTTTTGAACGAAATAGAAATTTGAAAACCCGAAGCATGTCCCGTGCTTTTATTGTTAATACGAATATGACAAGGTATGAGAGAATCACTAGAGTTCCAATTAAGTTTTGAGGATTTGGACAATGTTACTAAATCCCTTTAAGGGTAAGGAAGAGGGGTTGAACGATTCCCACGGGGGAGTAAAAACGGGGGTTGTCATGGTGATTTCATTCACCAGCTCTCGTATTATCATTGTCTGATCATCCTGTCGAGAGACCGGTGGAGACCGGCTTTGTTACGAGACTTCCGCCAGTGAGTGATGCTCGCTAAACATTCTAAATGTAGCTTATGCTTCTTGGAATTGTAAACTTGTCATAAACATAATATATAGAAGAGGTAAATAATGATAGGTTAATTGCTTTGACTTTGAACATTATGCCCTTTCCCCAGTGCATACAAAGGTAAAAGAAGCGATCACATTCTCTTTGAAAATATCTAGGCAGTTTTAATTTTGGACTCTGTCATGTATATAGTATGGGAATTATTTAAGCCTTACGTGGTAAATAATTTTTGACAAGATCGCTTGCTTGTTTTGTTTTTTTAAATCGATTAACTCTCAGGTATGTGTTTATATTGTAAAATGAAAAAGAAATGTTTAGGCATTGTACCCGGCAAACCTTTCTTGTGTACATTTTTATAGATGATGAAAGAACAATAATCTGTGTAACTATAATTTTAATGTAGGTGTGACGTTTAGATTTCATCAATATTTGTTTTCCAAAAAAAAATTATAACGGATAAATCAGGACATTATCAACACCAATTCACGTCACAGACATACAGGCCTTGCGTCCTATATCAGTTTGCACTTTACTATCATCATGGAAATGCTATTTTTAAAGTGATGCAAGAAAGAAAGCGCTCAAAATAAATTGTCAAACCAAATTTGCACCAAGGTTATAATTACTGTAGCCTCAGGAATCTTAAACTTCCTGTGTTATATCAAGACACTGATTGCAAGGTGTATTATGGCACCTTCATAAGTAGTTTCCGTTCATCCAATTTCCCTGCACCCTTTGGATTTTTATTTTTGTAACAAAATACAGGTAGGCCTACATTTCCAAAATTATATCATACTCCTTTTAGTAAATAAACAAAACTAACTTTAATAGGTGTCTTGTACCCCCTTCAAGAAAATAATAATCGGCGCTACGATGCAGCTGTTATTAATTATTAATATATTTTGTTTCACGGTAGAAATGGTTTTCTTCCAAATTCGAACATAATTATTACAATGTTAATATATATCAAATATGCTGGCAGTTAATGAAAACTATCGACAAATATATACATTAACTGTGCTTCAAACAATAAAAGACGTTGTTTATCTTATTTAGAATGGTTGTATTTACCCAAACTGTTCATATTATACAGGATATAAGGAAAAGATACGAGTAAAAACAAACCGTTCGATTTGATCATATCAGGTTCCTCCATTGTGACAGGGATATAATTATGAAATACACATCGATTTCTGGAAACCAGGATATTGAACATGTATACGTATCCCGTTAATGATGACTTGTGTTTTAAGACTGTAACATATCTTTTACAAAATTATTATAAATGGAACATGTTAAAAAAAAAATGTTTTGTGATGATTTGAATAAAAAAGGCACGTAAATTACTTGTTTATGTGAACGGTATATAGGTTGGTAAACTGCACATATCAGCAATATGCTGACATGCTGTATAATTAACCACATCTCTTTTGCCATTATGCTTAATTTTATGGTAGAAGTATGTACAGTACCTCATCATGCTCATGTTAAATGTATGAGTGATTCGTATTTAAAATGTCTTCTATTCAAACATTGAAATAAAACAATCTAATAAATTTTCAGTACATCCAGTCAGTGATGTCTCCTAATTCATGAGAATATATATCACACCAAACAGTCATGGTTTAGTCTGGAATTATATCCCACATTATGTCGCCGGAAAAAATAGGCCAAAGCATAACACACAAAAAAAATATTCATATCCAGGGATCAAATTGACGTTTCGGCGGGAAAATATATTGTAACAAATTCATGAATGAGTCAGTACAAACTGTATGTGTCCAGAATAATGCGAGGATTATTGGACGTAATGCATGTTGATACTGTCCGGCGTCGAACGTACATTATGTTATCCACATTATCCATGGTATCTTCTCCCAAATTTGCCTTAAATACAAAATCTTTAAAGGTTTTACAATACATTCGAGCCACATTCTATTTTTTCTGTCTGGCACCAAATGCAAACAAAAATGTTAAAGGCATTCTGTCGCCGTGACCGGTAGCGCTTTTGAAAGTGCTTTCAGGGAGACGTCACCCCGGTCATGATGCCATACGCACTACGCGCGGTCTGTACTTAAACTTAAGGGATGGAGTAACTTTGTTGGCATGTTCAGGAAGTGACGAATGGGTGGTATAATGTGTAGTTTTGTAAAAATTATGATGTCCACTGAGTGATGTGTGAATATTTCACGTCAAATGGATGTTATATCTATGGCCGAGTAATGAACGAAAGTGCAAAGTGAAATTTGTATAACTTATTGCACTGATCTTGTACACAGTTATGACTATCCAGTGGATTGTGTCAATATCGTTCTAACGCAACGAAAATCGAAAAACCCAAACCTGTTTTATGCTTATATTTGTAGTACAAATACAACAAGGTATGAGAGAATTACTAGATTTCTGATGAAAATGTGTGGATTTGGACAATGTCACCTGGGCCCCGTTGCAGAAAGAGATACAATCGATTGTAAGTTACGATTGATCGTAAGTCAGAAAATTTATGCGTTTCAACCAATCAGATTTGCGCATCTAGAACACGTGATCTGACTTACGATTAATTGCAACTTACAATCGATTGTATCTCTTCTGCAACGGGGCCTAAGATCTCTTTAACATACGGTAGGCTAGAGAGCTGCGCGAGTGCCGCGCTCACGCACGATTCCGCATGTCGCTGCCCTGTACACATTTCAGAATTGTAAGACGCAGCCACTTTAAGCATGGTATCTCCTCGATTCATCTGGCTTAGACGAGATTTCAATGATTTATCTCCAAGCGAAAGCTACATCCTAACCGCAAAAAATGACATCCTTGAGGAAGGAGATGACGTGGCATATGAAGTTAATTTAATGTGTTTTTTTTTCTTCATAGAGTTAAGGTGGATTATAATCTCATCGATGTTGGAAACCGCAAGAAGTGCAATCTCATACAAGAAACACAAACAAAAAAGTTATAATTATCTTGCACATCGTTGCCTAAGAAAAGATGTGATGTTAATATGATTTTAACACCATCACAGCATACTCCAGTGGGCAAGGATTACATACTGAAAGGCCTCTGCTATCTCAAAGCATCATAGAGAAGATAAGATGAGCGCCTCCCCCCCCCCCCCCCCCCCCCCTACTCTAGACTTCTAGGTTTAGGGGATGTTCTGCATATCCTGATCATAACCAGGGGCGAACCTCTCCGAGTGCCCCCTTCCCATGTCGATACTTCCATGCTCATATTCAAGTTCCGTTGTAGTGTGCTAACAAAAAACAACAACACATATCGTTGAAAATGAAGCTCCCCGCGTTTCATTTCTATTTATTTCGAACCACAGCAAACATTTCGCCGAAATATGTCGAGAAGATCATTATCATAACCAAGGCCCAGGGGCGAGTAATGTTCAGTGTCTCCACCACACAGTTCCGCGGTAGCCTATTAACTTGTTCACTTGTACCTTTAGCAATCCCCATAGAGTTAGAACAGACCCGCCAGGTTCCCGTTCAAAATATATTCTACATCTTGTCTCCGAGCCATGAAATACGTAAGATGAAAAGTGGCGAGTAACTCCTTGTTATGAACATGTTCAAATAATTTCTAGTGCCCCCACTTCGATACGTCAAGCACCTCAGCAGTATTACAACCTAACAAAGTTCCTCCCAATTCGGAAATGATTGAAGAACAGCATGACGGGGTTGCAGTTTTTTGGACTAAATAATAATTATAATAATAATACGAACATTTATATAGCGCAGCTACTATAAATATATACTCTACTGCGCTTAAATAATTATTTAATTATTATTACCCATGGTCATCAGGTACATTTCAACCCCACACAATGATATTACGTACTTTCTCAACTCCCCGTGGAGCATACTAGCCGAGCTGCCACTGATGTTGGCGCTAAGGCTAATTAACACCCTATCATGGTACCCATTTATACACCTGGATAGAGAGCAGCAATTGTGGATTAATTGTCTTGCTGAAGGACAAACGCAGTGGGCCTACACAGGATTCGAACTCGGGATTTCACGCTCGGAAAGCGCGCGCTCTACCAATCTTGCCACACCACGTCCACACAAATGCAATCGACTGCCTCCGTGGTAATCTTTTCCTCATCTCCCATTGTCCCATTTGAAAAACAGCTTGTAGCTGACAAGGGCAATCCATCCCATGAGTGGAGAATAAATAAATAAAATAAATAAATAAAAAAGTTAAAATAGATTTTTGATGAAATTCGCTCCTTGTAATAAAACATTGATAATGCAGACAATGTCAGATAAGACAAAAGGAAATTGCATTTTACAAGGCACGTATTTACTTTTCCTGACGTTAATGCGGAACTGTGATGACTGTGCACGATTTGCTCACTCCTAGTCGAGTTTTGACAGAAAGGCCCCCTTAAAGGGTTAGTTGAGTTTTGGTATAGAGGGCGCTACTCAAAATATTTTTTTCGTGAGATAATGAAAAACTGAGTGTCAAATTCGAAAGAGCATACAATTTTAATGACAGAATGAACTTTATTTGATCCATATCGGTTCAGAAATGGCTAAAATATCCATTAACATAACCATTCGTAATAAATGTGGGGCCCCACAATTATTAGACAATTTTGAACCAAAAAATTTAAAAATGCTTCCTCTTTTCAAAAATTTACAAAAGTGGTTTTGAAATAGTTGTTGATAATCTCTCTATCTAATCACTATTTCAACATAACATCACATTCACAATATTTTATTTTAAATGGTTGAAACGGATGAGTGTTCAGAGAGCGCCCTCTTGAATTTTAACGGCTCGTTTTGAATGATAACAGGCCTTTTACTTAGTGATTTGTAATTTTTGTATTTCTTTTGAGCATTGCGGAGTTATAGCTATCAATTTGTAATGTAATGGTGCAGGTTTTGCTTACTAAAATTCAGTTTGACAAAGACTGTACTCTCTTTACCAGAACTCAACTATCCCTTTAAAGGGATGATGTAGCTACGTACCCGAACGACAAAGAGGTGGTGAATTTGTGTTTTTTTCGTAATCTGATATAACTGGTCTCATACTTCATTTGTAAGGTGACAAAGCAACGCATGCACGATCCATGCGGGTAGCAAGTGAGTTTGATCGGTCCAGATAGTTAATTATCTCTTCAATATGGTTGCCCGCGGCTAGTATGCTCCCAGGGGAGTCGATAATGTGTACAAGATAATTGTACGGGTCTGAACTGGACCCAAATGACCAGGGATAATAATAAGCACTTAGAGGCTGTTCTTCATTGGGTGCTATACAAATGCAATATATTATTATTATCATTATTATTGTTGTAAAACTATTTTTTTTTACGCTGGCCAGCGTCGAAATGTATTTGAATCTATCACAAACAACTTCTAACTCCAATCATACAGCTTTCTTCAAATAAGACGAATCGGAGTATAGGCTAATTGACTAATTACTGTATATAGCCTAATTTAGATATTGCACAAACTTATACAATTAAATGTAAAGGCTGGAAACTTCACATTATTTTAGACCAACAGACTATGATTGAACTGGGTCTGACTTTGGCCGAAATGACATTAGACTAAACTAATTGGCAAATAACCATCGCTTACATGATACGGGTTAACGAATCATTGCTAAAATCGGGGAATACCAGTCCTCCAACAATCCCTCTCAAAATGAAGCGACTGGTAAATATAAGAATTCGTGCACCTATATAAATGGCCGGTCATACTTGCGGTAGTGGACGTAGTTGAACGTAGTGGTGGCTAACGTTGTTGATCGTAGTTGAACTTAGTTGAAGGTAGTTGAACGTACTAGAATCCGTATCGTACCGTAGTTGTCCGTGATGCTAACTTGGTATTAACTCGGGAGAGCCGTGATCTTCGATTTAATTTTTGAACATGTTCAAAAGAGCGGTACGTTAAAGGCATCCGTAGTAATAACGTACTAAACCGAAGTTTAACGTAGTCAAACGTAGTCTAACGAAGTCTAGCGCAAAAATAGACAAATTTCACAGAACTGCTATGTTTGAAAAACAAGTGCCCAATGGCCGTACCACACCACCGGCTGGCTGTTATACTCCGTGCGGGGTTGCTATTTACCGTAGTTTTACGTTCTTTAGCGTAGTCCAGCGTAGTGGCTACCGCAGTCTCTCGTACTCAAGCGTAGTCAGACGTACCACTCCGTACCTGTGAGCAAGCTGCACCCACATTAGAGTAGTCTAGCGTAGTTTAATGTACTTAAACGTACTTATCCGTACCCTTCCGTGGCCAACCACCGTACCCTAACGTAATTCAACGTACCATCATTTGCAAAAGTTTAAGACCACCCTTCCAAAATGCAATAACTCAAAGAAAAAACAAAGTTAAACATATTTATTTTTCAGACATACTTTTATTTTCAACGCATAACCTTTGTATCACAATTGAACTGCTCTTCAAGTGTGATACAAAGGTTATGCGTTGAAAATAAAAGTATGTCTGAAAAATAAATATGTTTAACTTTGTTTTTTCTTTGAGTTATTGCATTTTGGAAGGGTGGTCTTAAACTTTTGCAAATGATGGTAGTTCCACGTTGTTCAACTTAGTTTAACCTAGTTTAACATACTTACACCACGTCTGACCCACATTAAATTACCCTACGGATCACTACGTCCCCTACCGTAAGTATGACCGGCCCTTAACCAAGTAAAATGAAACATGTCAGTTACATGACTTGCATGTTCCTTTCTTCAAGGTTTGTATGTATGTTAAATTTCAATTGAGAAAGCCATGGTTAATGAATATAACCGTATCCTTTTCACAAGGAAGCGAATGGTACAAACAAGCACTCATATAATTGAACAGGTTTACTTGTTAATGAACTGTGAAATTACTGCTATATATGACCTGATGACATGTCACATGTCGGTGCTTGTTTAAGGCGTTCTAGGATCTCAACAGTTTTCTCATTTTAACTGACATCACCACCAGGGTTATTTAACCTTTGATGAAATTCAACCCAGCCTCCTTACAATGAAGCGACTCGTACGGATAATAATTATGCAACGGCAGAAGTATGAAGACGAGTATATAACTGATTTTGTTATATTTTGTTCAATCGTTTTTATCTTTTAAGCGTTTTAGGATCTCAACAGTTTATCTTTTTTCATTTCAACTGAGAACACCAGAGGGTGTTCCACACAGATCCTAAGTTGAACGTAACTCTAAGTTAAACTTAACACTTATGGAAAGTTACTTGTAGCATTGGAATCAAATATATTCAAAATTTAAAAAAAATATTTTAGACTTTTTATAAAATTTATTTTACATCAAGAACATGAGAACCCCTTGATGATAGAAAATACGAATGATTTTAATCAACATTTTATGACTTTTAAAACAAATTTTATAAAAATAGTTTCAAAGAAACTAAGTCCAACTTAGAGTTAAGTTCAAATTAGGATCTTTGTGAAACACCCCAGGGGGTTGCACGATGTCTCTGTCGAAACCCGAGAATCCCACCAATCCTTGTCACAATGAAGCGACTTGTGTAGGTATGAACCCATGCTACAACGCGAAGTATGAAGACAATTCGTATAATATGACTGATTGGTTCGAGTGTGTTCTGTTTCTTTAATTTCCACCTCTTCTTATTTATAAAATGACAACGCTAAATTCAATAAACTGAAATGCACGAGTCTCCGGCAAACCTCTCTGACAAGGAAGAGTTAGATGAGCACAAAACTACATTGACTGATCGAGTCTTAATTGTATGCGATTTATATATTTTCTTTAAGTTTTGTATAATCAGAGAATCCTTATTTATTGATTGTTTTTCTTTGTTCATATTCTTATTTGATATGTTTAATACGTCAATTAAGATTGAGGAATAACTTTAAACGCTTGCTTTTTTTCAAAACTGCAGGGAAAATGCCCTACTATCCCAGTTTTTCTTCTGCTCTAACCGCCACAGGGCAGACAGTTTGGCGGACGTAGTATTTTAAAGGGGACCACCAGGCAAAGAACAACACATTATTATATGTTTTGGTACCGTTTTGTGATATCAAATAGATACCCAACATTTTGCAAAGGGTTCTGAAATTCATAAACAAAACAATTAATTTCCACCACTTACGGAACCACTACTATATCCTGGTTCCATACGGGCCAAACATTTGCGAGTGCGCCAATGCTATTCACGCGTACGTTTGTAGACAATAGAATCCCGGGCGATTCGTTCGCTCTGCACACATTAGTCTTCGCAATTCAGACCGCATGAACGCATGCTTTAGAATGGTGATGCGTTTTCCAATTATATATTTTTTCTGGAAACATATTTTTGTGAACTTGTTGATGGAATGGAATACTAAAGATGTTACCTTTCTCTAATAAGAATATTATTTTTGGGTGGTGGTACCCTTTAAGTAATTGGGACTACTATGTATATCCCACACGAGCGGAAATCATAATTAATGTCATGTTTCATGTTGATTCCAGCTAGGTTTTTAATTGCATTTCCGAATTTTGAACGACTAGAACTTTGAGTCATAGTATGCTGTCATCATAATTACAAACATGGTAATGTTGAGACAAATTTGGCAGTGGCCTGAAATGTGATGATATCGTGAATATTTATGTTTAGGGAGAGAAATGGTGCAACACCCCCTTCAGAAATGAAATGGATATATTTATTTTTAATGTTAGACGGTATTATTATTCATCGTGTTATTTTTCTTGTAAAATATACGGTTTTTAACATTCCACTCTTTATGAATATATTGATGCCTCTTTTCCGTTTGTATTATTATTATATTATTTGGATTTGTTTCCTTCTTACAACAGCAAACCTACTCTGTCATGATTTCGTTGTGGGTGTATTTTTTTACCGTAAATACTTGGGTTATTAAAAACGTCCCGCAAAAGTGGAAATCTTGATTGATTTTATGTTACACGTTGATCCAACTAGACTTAATATCAAATTACAAATGTCATGTACCTAAAATTATGAGTCATTTTTATAACTTAGTCATATGATCCATATAATGATTATGTTTAATTCCGCAATTAATTTGACTTGGGTGTAATGTTTATATGATTAATTAAAAGCCTATTATTGGAATATACTCTAGCCTCTCTCTTGCTTTTGACTTTGCATTGCTCCAAATCTCAAATCTCTCCCACTCATTCTGCTTATGACCCCTACCCTCCATCTTACCTACCTCATCTACGTCACATCTTTCTTTTCCCTCTATTCCTTTTCCCCATTTCCCTTTATTTTTCGGATATTTCTCCTTCTCTAATCTCCGCACTTTCTCTACATCTGTCTAGATATCTTTTTTCCCCTTTATTTCTCAATTAACATGACACGTTTTCAACCCGCGACTGTATATCTCTCCCTCCACCCTTTGTATTCTCAATTTAATTGACTCTTTATCCGTCTCTATCTTTTTTTTTTTTATAAATGTATCTGACACTTTCTCTACTTACTGTATTTTAATCTCCAATTCCCCCCTTTCCTGACTTTACCTGACATTATTTTTCTCTACCTCTTTCTCTCTCCCTCTCCCCTTTTCTCTCCCTATTTATCTAAACTTGTCGCTATATTCTTTAGTCCGTGTAACAAGCAATTAGTCGATGACAGGTGGATGAGTCAAGGGCGACCTGGAGATGACAGACGAACCCTCGGAGATAAGCAGATAGTCACAATCGGTGTTCAGCAGACACGCACGACTGGATTAGCGGATGCAAGGTGTTTGTGTGAAAAATGTCCGTTATATCCGGTCATTGCAGCAGGTAGCTTTAATCGATATGAAGCAGGCAGGCTACTGATCGGCGTGATGATCTAAGGGATACGTTGCTTCCGAGAGCGGGTCAGTGAAAATGACCTATATATCTGGACAATGCTGGTAGATGTGCTACTGATCTAAAAGGTGAAATGATGGGCTACAGTCGCTGTCAGTTCTGACAGGATACTAATTGGCTGGTATATCCGGTCATTACAGGTGGTCGTAATCGCCTCTCCGCAGAGATTTTACTGAAAAGCGTATAGATCACGGTGATTAGTTGCCTGCCCGTGAGGATTTAGTCATAGTAAAAGATCTTTCAGATATGATTTATCCGGTCATTGCCGATATAGCTTCAGTCACCCAAGTGGTTCGAAATTGACCTGTACCTATTTTTGACCATATTTTGACCTGTACATTCATATCTGGTCATTGAGATTTCTTGCAAAGGAGGGTGTATAAGCGAAAGTTGCAATGACAGTTAACAGACTTGGATATCAGCATTAATTTCGCAAGATACAAAATTTGATTATGATCACCAGATTCTGTTTCTTATTATGATTATTATCTTATGATTCACGGAAATAATTCGAGTTTGACTAACTTATTAACTTTCCTTAGTTATTAAGTCATGGTCATATAGGATTACATTGTTGGGCCTACTAGTAAAATGTTGCGCCATTTTGTTCTAACATTATAATACATAAAAACATTATTTACATGATCATAAAATATAATATCAAAATCATTTCGCATAGTTTCACTTGACATTATGATTGACATGATACGTATTGAATTAAGACTAAACTAACTGAAGCTTCCCACCAGGTGTCTTATCTACTTCCGTTCCTAACTTCACATTACCTTTGGTGTTTTGCATCCTCATCTAATTCAATACATCCGGGTGTGAGACACATCGGTGTGACAGATTGGAGGGGGAGAAAGTAGAGGGGGGAGGAAGAAGGGGAGGAAGAGGGGGGGGGGGGGGGAAGGATGAACAACGTTTCAATGGCGTGGTAAGGTCTTCCTATATGACTTCACATTACCTGTGACGTTTTACACCCTCATCTAATTCAATAAATCTGTGTGAAAGACTCATTGGTGTTTCCCGAGATAACTCAGACGAGGGCGAAGAGCGACAGGGGGTAGAAGAATGTTGTCGATCAACGTTTCCATGGAGAGTTTTCCTAGATGATTTTGACTTCACATCATAATTATACCTGTGGCGTTTTCCACCGTCATCTAATTTAACTCAACACAAATACTTAACAGTGTTACTTAGGGTAAACCCAGAGGAGAGGTAATCATTAACGGATGGGGATGAATCAACGATTTCGATGAGAGGTAAAGGTTTGTTATGATTATAACGTTACATTACCTGTTGCGTTTAGCACCATCATCTAATTTTATTCAATAGATCCGTTAAAGGCTTAGTGACGTTTCCAGTGTTATCCAAGAAGATGTGCAATTTTACAAGGGGTGAGGGGGAGCAATGTTAACATGAAAGCTTACAGTTTTCCAACGAATCCAAGTAAAATTTGAAGCTGTCATAATGAGTCTACAACTTCACATTGTATCAAGTGTTGTGCACCCTCGAATAAAAACATTCAATAAATCCGTGTTAGGCAAAGTGTCGTGCCAGGGTCAAGCTCAGCAGTGGAGGATGTTCCCTATAACGTGGGCATGGTGGGGTGGCGGAAACCTTTCCCATAAGAAAAAACGGACTTCTTGGATCTGATTGTGGCGGTAATATGAACTTTAAAAAAGGAGTACGCGTATTCTTATGTCTGTCCAATGCATTTGTTATCACATTGGTGCACAAAGTGGCAAAGGATTTTCTCAGGGGATGGGGCAATTGTCAGGGGGCGACGGCCCCATATGTCCTTCCTGGCTACGCCGATATTATGACTCACAGAAACATGACTGGTTTTTAGTAAAATCCCGTCTGTTCGATCGCAACTCTATACTGCGTCTGGAAATGTTGAACGAAGAAATAAACACACTTACACACACCATGTACGGTTCTCAAATACAATTTCAGTCAAACAAAAATCTAACCTTACTATTATAACGAAAGTCTGAAAACAGATTCGTCAAAAATGCTGAGCTCACGGGTTAAAGGGATATAGTACAGTTTTGGTCAAACTGAATTTTAGTAACAAAAACCTGCACCATAACATTACAAATTAAACAAACTAATAGTTATACCTAAACCATGCTAGAAAGGTATACACAATTACAAACAACTAGGTAAAAAGCCTGTTATCATTCAAAAAGAGTCGTTAAAACACAAGAGGGTGTTCTCTAAAAATGCATTGGTTTTAACCATTTTTTAAATACAAAATTGTGCATGAGATGTTTTGTTAAAATAATGATTAGATAGAGAGATCATCAACAACTATTTAAAAACTTTTTTTGTAAATTTGTGAAAAGTGTCACCTTTCTTTTTTCCAACGGCTGGTTCAAAATTATCGAATTATTGTGGGTCCCACAATAATTACAAATTGTTATATTTTATTGGTATTTCAGCCGTCTCTGGACCGATTTTGTTCAATCAAAGTTGATTCTGTTTTTAAATTGTGTGCTCTTCCAAATTTACACTCAGTATTGAATTACCTCACAAATAATTATTTCTTGAAGCGCCTTCTATGCTAAAACTGAACTACCCCTTTAAACATGGCACGTTCAGAAGGCCAAGGCTCTAATAATAATATAACTAGTAAAACCAATCTATGTTCCCAGTGCGCTACTTTCATAATTTTATTAAAATTAGTTCAAGTTCTCAAGATAAGAAGGTTGTTGAAAATGATTAAATAATCATGTGGGTTACATATATTCACATGAGATTTCTAGGAACGTCAATTTCAGACTGGATTATACCAATATCGCAGATTGCGTGCATCATCACGAGTAGAAATTAAAGATGAATAGTTTGGTAAGAACAAAATAATCCGCATAAATCGCATACAAGATAAACACTTTTAATAAGATTGTATCACGTGCATTAGTTGGTAATACATGCTCCATCTTGTAATGCAATATACTAGTACGTGATTAAGCCTCACAAATTATTCGATTAGCTATATTTAGCGAACTTGGAGGGTATATCAGATCTCAGGATTTTCATATTTTGGTTCGACCTGTACTTTTGCTGATGAATCACGTGATGGGTAGTCATGAGGTGTACATAGCGAAGGTCGCTTTAACGTTCGTCTGGTCATAGTTTATATTTATATATTTTATATATTATTTAATTTTGCACAAATATATTTACCCGTTCTCTTCGACCTTTATGAATCCCCGTTTACTTTGTACATAGATAAACGGGTGCCCTTACGCAAGGGGTTAAATTGAGGTTCTCTTTGCGTTGATATTATTTTATTCTTATATCTATTCAGATTTGGTTTGACCAGTGCATAAATATATTTAATTGTACATTAATAACAAAAATTATAACCGGTTTTGACGGGTAGTGGCATGGCAATAATGTAGAATACAATTCTTGCTCTATTTATGAAGGTCGGGTGCATGGGTTTACGTGTTTGGGAGGGAGGGGGTTGCAGATTATATACAAGCGGCTTATTATACTAATATTTGTAAGCTGATACCCTAAAATGTGTTTGCTCCAGATCGGTTATGGGGGATGTTTCACAATGATCCTAGGTTCAACTTAACTCTAAGTTGGACTAAAAAAAAGTATGGAAAGCCATTAGTTTCTTTGCAAAATTGTTGTAAAAGTCCTATTTCAAAGGCAGAAAATGTTGCTTCAAATCATTCATATTTTCTATTATTAAGGAGATTTCATGTTCTTGATACAACATTTATGAAAAGTCTAAAGTTATTGCTTTGTTGCTCTTGAATGCATTTTATTCAAAGGCTACACATGGCTCTCCATAATTGTTAGGTCCAACTAAGAGTTAAGTTCAACTTAGAATATTTGTGAAACATCCCCCTGGTGTTTACGAGTAAAGTGCATGGAATTGTGCCAAAGAGAGGGTTGCATGATACGGATTTAGACATTTAGGAGTGTGGATTTTACAGAGATGAGAGAGAAGTGGGAGAGAGAGAGGGAGAGATAGGTTGATAAAACAAACGTAGGGGAATGGATTTATCCCAGAGAGATGGAGAGAGAGAGAGAGCGAGCGAGGTTAATGGTACAGATTTAGCCGTTTTGAGTTATGGATTTGGAATGCGCTAAACTTGGCTCATCTCAGATTAGCGTTGACTATTGAAAGATGTTGTTTTTTCGGGATGCCGCTCCAATCTTAGTCACCCTATGGGCTGTGTGGTAAATAATAAATTTGAACTACTTTCAAACCTATCATGTGTTTACAGATTTAAAAGAGCTCTAGCTATCCATCGCCTCAATATTTTCAGATTATTTTGTGTCTAAACTTTCCCCCAAAATACACCAGAATTTGAAAGCTTATAATTACTACTTGTAATCCAATAATCTACATAATTATCGTGTTAGAATAATCGATTTTTGTGTGTTTCGTTTTAATTTTCCGTTTTCAACAAAGTATACGTATCCCATTTTATAATCATTAACACAATTACAAGAGTTCTTAGTATAATACTACTTTATAGTCATACTTAAAACAGTGCAAACATTGTATATAACACCCTTGCTTACAGTAGATTTGTATCACCTGACGAAGTGTTGCAGCGGCGCACGAAACGTCGTGATCTTTTAGATTCCTTGTTGACCATACATTGCGAGACAAACGAATATCACTAGCGATATTATTTTCGATACTATATCCGCAATGAGTAATATATTTAGCATTATTGTATAAATTATTTATAAATTATTTATATAAATTTCTAATAATACATATCATAAAGATATGTTTTTCTTATTAAGCTGATCTAGTCATTATCCCGTTACACAAATCAAATAACTATAGGTTTTCCCGTCCATTTTAACACTTTTTAATTCAATTTTTAAAATTTGTACTTCAACTTCGTCCCGAGAAGCCGAGAATATGCCAATGCCAACTTCAATTTCGTCTATTGTCGACCAATTTCATAGAAAGTCCATTCAATTTAGTCAATTGTCACAAATTATCGTCCAGTACAATTCAAATTCGTCAGTCACAGATGTGTTCAGCAACTGTGACCGACGCATTTCAATTGCAATGGACGAAAATGCTTGACGGGATATCTTATACCGGTATACACGTCTTGATTATATGACCCGGTTCCATCATCACTGCACCTTTTTATGGTGATTATTTCAAATACACTCGTAACAACTTCATGCTACAGGTGTGTAAGCTGGTTTGGCTTCCAAGTTTCGTGACGTCATTGAAGTTTCAGTTTTGTCATTCGATAGTTTAAAGGATGTTCAGTGTTCACGCCTTTCGTGTTAGATAGGTCAGGTTTTCTCTAATAGTTTATAACTCCAATTGTAACATTATTTTCGATTAGGTATATTAGACCATGTAGTGCTTATAGTCAAGGAGCCTGAACATTCCTGTGGGATTTTTTGTATGAAAGCAAGCCACCTATCCAAATGTCTCAAGGGCACCCCAAATAACAATACAAAACATGTTGGCAGTCTGAAATCCCTGGCAGATGAAAATTGTGAAGGAAAAAAGGAAAACAACAAAATTGTACTTGGTAGACCTTTTTACTTTTAGGGGTAGGTCAATGTTGGTGTAGAGGGCGCTTCAAAATATAATATTTTTGCGAGGTGATAAAAAACTAAGTGTAGATCTAAGAATTAGCATGTAATGTTCATTATAGAACAGACTTAATTTGGTCGAAATCGGTTCAGAAACGGCTGAAATATCCATAAATATATTGTTCATGATATATGTGACGGACCAACTTTTATTCGATAATTTAAGAAAATATTTAATTCTAACACATTTTTGATAATGTACCATACAATATCTTTGTTATTGCTTATGATGGTATCTCTATTGGTATAGTTATATTTATCAAGCATCACATTCACTATGATTCACATTTTTTATCAAAATATGGTTGATACTTAAGATGTCTGGAGGGCGCCCTCTTATGTTAACAACTCCTTTTTAAAATGAAAACAGTCCTGTTTCTTACCCGCTTGCACGGGCGTAGGCATGTCATTGATACCCATTCAACTGGGGGGGGGGGGGGGTGATCTATTCTTCCACCCCCCCCCCCCCCCACCCCCCCAGTTGAATAGGTTTTACGTAAGTCACTACGCCCGTGCCCGTTTGTATGATTTTCTACCATTCAAGCATCATTGAATAATAACTGTTCGTTTTAACGAAGGCTGACATTCCTGTGAGTAGCTCGACACTGTGAGCCCCATGCGACAACCATCTGCTTTTGTTCTGCATGAGCCTTCACCAGCATTTTCTTATATTAGCAAGACAGCCAGTGGGCTCCATATTTGTCTTCACATGTGACAAGAGTCGTTTCAGTGGGACTCTTGCTATTGTGTAGCATTTGTTATGTGGTAGGCGATGACTGGCTGAACACCCTGCCTTCTGTCACGTGTGGCACCATTTAGAGAGGTAGGAACATAATAGCGATCAAAGACCAGGTGGACTTCATCGGCATCACTGTATCTCTCCAGGTTACATGGTAACGGGTCATGAACTGATCAGCCAGCTGGTTACAGCTGACGAATTCAGCGCACAGATCACTCTTGACCTTCTCAGGCTGCAGCGACATAACGATCGTTTTGTGGTGAAAGGTCAATTAATCACGATTTACTGTATAAAGCCCAGTGCCCATTAGGCGATCTGCGCTTGCGATCTAGCCCGAGTTGCTAGCGATCTCGGTTCGGTGTGAATCGCACCAGTTCGCCGCGAGTCAGCCCGATCTCATTGCGTACGCAATATTTTCGGTGCCCACTGTGCGATCTCACGGCGACTTACTATTGTCCCTATTTCCACGCATGCGTGCATGGTGGAGAATTACAGCCAGGTATTGTTCGCTCTTGCTTGTCTTGACATCATAACGCGCTTTGCGAGTTTTTTTTTTAATAAACCCAGTGCCCACTTTGCGATCTGCGCCTAGCGATCTTGCCCGAATAGGAGCGATCCCCTGAGATCTGTGGTGAAGTCGCAAAGTGGGCACCAATGGCCACACCAGATCGCTGTAACTCGCGTCCGCAAGGGTGGTGTCGGTTGCGGTCGCAAGGTTTTGGACATGTTTAAAAATTTCGTTCTCGATCGCATGTCGGGCGGGATCGCACAAAAAAAGCCATTTGGGCAATTGTTCATATTTCCTGATATCAGGAATTCAATCCTTGATATCAGGAATTCTGTTTTCAAATATCAATAATTAAATTCTTGATATCAGGAAATAAATTAATGATATCCAGAGTTCGATTTCTTGATATCCAGAGTTCGATTTCTTGATATCCAGAGTTCGATTTCTTGGTATCAAGAATTCGATTGCTTGATGCCAGGAGTTGAATTTTTGAAATCAGGAATTGCCATTGGTTAGGAACAGAAAATGGTTTTTGATATCAAGAATTCAATGTTAAGTTATGCGAAACTGCTCTACAAAGGCGCCCTGCAAGAATCAAGAATTATTTTCTTGATATCAAGAAATGAATTGTTGATATCAATAAATGATTTGCTGTTGTTAAGCAATTGTAACTCTTGATATCAAGAAAAGGAAATAAATGTTCAAACGGCTAGCCATGCCTCGCCAACAAATTCAGAATCCAACAAGCGTGAATTCCTCGTTATTGTATTCCTTGACAATGGGTGGAAATAGGGGCCAAGCTATGACCCCAAGGGGGCCAAATTGAAAAGATCGCGTACACAATGGAATTAGGCTGACTCACTGCGAACTGATGTGATTCCAAGGTCGCTAGACCTATGCGATCTTGTCCGAATAGGAGCGATCCCCTGAGATCTGTGTTAAGTCGCAAAGTGGGCACCAATGGCCGCACCAAATCGCCGCGAATGCGATCGAGACCGACCTGGTCGCCAGATTTTTGAAAAAACCCCGGCGACCGCAACCGACACCACCCTTGCGGACGCGAGTTACAGCGATCTGGTGCGGCCATTGGTGCCCACTTGGCGACTTAACCACAGATCTCAGGGGATCGCTCCTATTCGGGCAAGATCGCTCTAGATCGCTAGGCCCAGATCGTTAAGTGGGCACTAGGTTTAAGTGCCATAAGATCAGTCAATAATATTTAACGAGAAACAAACCATTGGGTAACATTATACAAATCCACATAGATTTTTGTGAACATTGAACTTTGTTTAAAGTGACGTTATAATTTCTTACTTTCCAATCATTTATGAGTATTTCTTGCAATTTACTACATATATAAATACATATGTTTTGGCATAATTGTCGGGTATAAAAACAAATTTTTATTTTTTTATTTTTATGTGTTTCCCAAAGTTGTTATTTAGATCTAACAATGAAAACACTATGTTCGTGACCCATTTACAATCTTATTTCACAATTATAGACACAGGGAAGTGAGGAAGTGATAAGAAAGTGTAAACCCGGGATTCTTCCCTTTGCAGGCCCAAAACACGAAACATAAGAAAACAAAGACAAATATAGAGCCTTATGATATGGGTATACATTTATCAATGGCGGATCGATATGAACTTATAAAAGAGGGGGCGGCACTTTGAGTAGACAAACAAAGAAAATAAAGATCCCCAAATTATGAACACAATAGAAAATCATGCTTCAACGTATACATCAACGTAAACAGGTAAAAGGGTAGGGGTGGGGCACGTGGCCCCTGCACCCCCTCTCCCTGAATTGTGTTATTGTATGATTATGTTATTTTATAAAAATCTATCCATGTTATTTAAACTCAAACGGATCTTTCCAGAAACGAAACCTGAACACGTACCTTCCTGTTATTTGTAATATTTTCTCGGATGTTCCTGGTATATAGCGCTACTGCTCGAAAAACAACCTAACCAACGTAATCAACATGGGATAACCGATTATACCATAATATCAAAATATAAATATAAGGCACTAAATGCAGGACATCTGATCGACTGATCTTCGCAAACCTATGTTTTATTTTGGGGAACTTGGGGAGCGATAATGTAAACTCTTTGACATGCAATCGATTTCTCGCTAAATATTACTAAATATAAATAAAATAATCATGAAGGTTTGTCTCTGCTATTTTCACAATTACACTAAAGAGCATTATGATATCACATTGCTTCAGATTTGTGTTCTGTAGAGTCGTGTGCATCTTTTGATACCAAATTTGACTGCATAGTATCTTCGGTTAATCTGTCACGTGTCATTTTAAGTCACATGTTATACAAAGGACTTGAAATTGCACGTTCAGTTTTATACAAAAACGCATTGAAATGTTTAAGATATTTCAAACGTTACACAATTTGTATTTGAACTTCTTCGAATGGCATTCAATGTTATTTTTGAAAGTTTTAAAAATGATATAAACGAGAAAAAAACAAAAAAACAATAAAACACATAACAAATTTTTAAAAATAAAGGCATAAGAATATGAGTTCTTAATAATAATAATAATAATAATGGTGGCTATTTATATAGCGCACGTTCCGTCTTTCGACGCTCGCGGCGCATCACTATTATTACCCCGGTCATCGGATACATACTGCACTCAATCCAGCACACAAAGTGCACATTGTCCACTCCATGGGGAGCATTCCAGCTCGGCAACCTCGTAGATGCACACAGTGCTAAGTAACTCCTAATAGTGTATTGTTGGTATCTGATTTTACTAAATCGTTATAATAGAGGTAAAACAGATTTGATAATGAAATGTACATAATGTAGAATAGGGAAAATAGATATAGATTATAGAGTTCAAATACATAATAGGCCTTAACATAGATTATAATACAATATAAACAATTGAATAAAGTGATTTGCTTACTAATAACAATTTGATGATATATCTGACAAAAATGCACTTATACTTTTTGTCTGTGTGTTTTGCCAATATTAACACTGAACTAATACTGTAATACAGAAGTCAGCAATGAGTGTAAATATTGTGTAGGTGTAGGGAAAGATAAGGGAAAATAAATGAAGCCGCATAGGCAATAGTGCTTATCTCAACTCTCAACGTCTTTAAACAATGTTACAATTGTTTTTAATGTTGTAGGCCATTTTCTGAGCCATCGTACCCTTTTAGGTTGTACTGGTACGTCATTGTTTCAACAAGTCCACACAATTGTAAGTTATATTTGACTCATATAAATGTTCATTGGACTAGAAGTACACACAATGTCTATCATGAATGAGCACTTAACCAGGGATATTAACATTAATAACAACATAATTATGCTGTTTGAATCCGTGACATTGCATACTTGTCATTGATGGTGACCTAACCTCCTATGGAAAAGCATGGTCTTTATTGGGATACGATCTTCAAGAGGTATCACTATTAAACAGCTTGTATATGGCAGCTTTTCAAAGATTTGAATCCTCGAACTGGTCAGGTTGATGGTTTAAACAGCTATTGTATATCATGTGACTGCACATGTCTCCAGGGCCCCGTTGCAGAAAGAAATACAATCGATTGTAAGTTGCAATTAATCGTAAGTCAGATCACGAGTTCTAGATGCGCAAATGTGATTGGCTGAAACGCGTAAATTGTCTGACTTACGATTAATTGTAACTTACAATCGATTGTATCTCCTTCTGCAACGAGGCCCAGAACTCATTAACCATTAAATTGTTCACTCAAACACTGTTCTCACTGAGGAAGCTCAGGGCAGTTCCTGTGTTAGCTGTCAACTGCACAACATATATGGTTCAAGAACTATATGACTGTGTACATGTACTGCCATTTGTGATCTTAGACTTATTTTTATCGAGCACATCATTGATACTCTTTAGCGGATGATGTACTTTACAGAAATGTATATGATCTTACATGACGTCTAGTTTTAGAGGGATATTATTCATGAAAATGCTTAAATTTACATCAGCATATCCACAATTATAATGTAGGGTATTTCACATTTGTGAAAATACCAATATAATTATAATATTTTATATTGCCATCTGACGATAACTGGTTTCTTTATGTGATAATGTAGCCTGATGATTGTGGTTTGATTGGTCACTTTGTAGTTTGTTTTTCCCCTCTTTTAGAATCTTCATCATGCTAGCCTTGATAACGATTCTACTCCCTTCCTTTAGTACAATGTGGGAATATAAATGGACTTATACTTGCACTAGTAAGCTGTCATTTCTTTCCTGCTAGTGGTACTGCCAGTGTCATGTGTAAAAAGATTTTTAAAATTTTTTATTTAGAAAAGTAGTTGTTAACATAACACCTCAAGTATCGACCATATTTTGATCAAAAATAGAATCATAGTAAATGTGATGCACATAATTATACCAATAGAGATCTCATCAGAAACAAATGTTTAGTGGCATTTTCAAAAGTTGTGTAATGATTTAATCATAATTTCTTGAATTATCTAAAGTTGGTTCCTCACATACCGTATATCATGAACGATATATTGATGGATATTTCAGCCGTTTCTGAACCGATTTTGACCAAATGAAGTTTGTTCTATAAGTAACATTACATGCTAATTCTTAGATTTACACTTAGTTTTTCATCACCTCGCAAAAATGTTATATTTTGAAGCGCCCTCTATACCAACATTGACCTACCCCTAAAAATAAAAAGGTCTACCAAGTAAAATTGTGTTGTTTTCCTTTTTTCCCTCACAATGTTCATCTGCCAGGGATTTCAGACTGCCAACATGTTTTTTATTGTTATTTGGGGTGCCCTTGAGACATTTGGATGGGTGGCTTGCTTTCATACACAAAATCCCACGGGACTTTATTTACGTGGACATGCTCCCGGACTATTACCCATAAGCCGACATAATTTCAGTCAAAACTTGAATACTGTAGTAATGTTGAATGAAAGTCAAGTTGAAAGACAGGCTGAAGGTTATGTATTACTTCACAAGTTATGCATTTCAAATGTTTGGTAGCACTATGAATACAAGGCATGGGTGTCGATCATTACGTAATACCTATTTATCATGGGGATGAATAAATAGATCACCCCCCCCCCCCCCCCCCCCCACCCTGATGAATAGGTATCAATTACAGATCGACGCTCATGATATTAGGACAATATTTTTCTCTCGGTCATACTCCGAAATTCTTGATGGAAATAAAATAGGAGCTAATGTCAATGATCATATTAAAGCAAACTGAAGAAAATAATTGCTAAAATGTTTACAAATATACAAAACATGCCCCTTTACCTTCAGAATGACCTTCTGGTGAATATTCCCCTGCTAGATAGCTAATTATTAAGTACTTTGCTGATTAGTATAGTAGGTTTTCCCATCCATTTTCAAACAATCGTCATTCAATTTCAATAATTGTTAACTTCAATTTCGTCCGGAAAGTCTTTCGCCGATCGTATGTAATGTTCGATTTTGTCATTCATCACACAATTTCGTTTTTTCGCAACCAACTTCGTCAATGACCCGACCGTTTTAGTCAAAGCTCATTCAATTTCGTCCGATCACTCCTGCCAGTGTACAATGTGATGATCAATTTCGTCATTGGGAATTTAATTTCGTTATTTCCCATTCGAATTCGTCAAACAATATCGAAAGCTGTATTTGATACTTTGTTTCATCTTCCCTTCATTATTATCCTTTGTTTATTTGAACCCAGTGTCTATCTTTGTTTTGTGTCCCGGAAATTCATACAATTTTAGTCTGTCGTCTATCGAACAATTTTTGTATTTTATATATCATTAATTTGATATGGTAATGTGTATCCCAACACAGATCTATTGCATGGATCAATCAATTTGACTTTTGGTCAATTATCGTTTTGTGAATTGCAATATCGAAATGAATTGTTTTGTGATCAGTTTATCGTTTTAGAAACAATTATTATTGAAGTAGTTGCTTTTGAAATGAATTGTATGAACTTCAATAGGAAAATACATATGACCAGAGCAACCAGATTATACATGACGAATTTGAACGACTAAGTCTTGAAATCGGATGACCAATGACGAAGTTGAACTTCACATTGTGCGTCTTATAACCAGTCGGGACGAATTCCATTGCAAAATGACGATTTAGAATAAGCAAATGTTGAATTAGAATGACCATTGATCAATTAGAATGGTAAATGACTAAATCGAATGTAGCAATTGCAATTTCCTAACTTCTCGGGACGAAATTGACGTAATCATTGTTTGAATTTGATTGACGATAGTTTGAAAATGGATGGGAAAACCTATACCATATTCATGATCTTGGTGTGAGCAGTCTGCACATACATGTCATCAAAATAATGTGTTTTTTTAAGATACATTTAGAGCTAATTATCCTTTGAAGGTACATATTCTTTGCAAACTACTCGCCCACTTTGTTCCCTAGAGACGGTATTAGTAGTCCAGTCAAAATAGCACCTTGACCTACACAAAATTGAAACATGGCATTTTCTTTGCAATTCACTTCAGGGGAGTCTCCTTGACAACACACTAACAGTCCCCCCCCCCCCCCCCCCCCCCCCCCAAATCGCAGCTGGGGAAAGTGGTTTAATTCACATAATATGCAAATTAGCTATTGTTGTCAAAGAAAACTGTGATTTTCAGTGTATTTTTACATTTGTGTACAAGATGAAACAAACTAACCTGTCCATGTGCATCAATATGATGGACTGATATTCATACTTACATTCCAATGACATTTGCATAATGGTTCCCGCTCTTGTGGGCATAATGACATTTTTGCTGAACTGTACCTCAGTTTGTTTGTGTATAGTATATCGTTTCTATTACCCAGTGCACAATATATAGGGATTATGCACCATCAGCTTGTTAAGACTTCAGTATTGTTGTTTTACTGCATACCACAAGTTCTAACTAAATTACCACCACAAACGCAACAAAGTCGTTATTGCTATCATAGGCGCCGGAAGTGGGGGGGGGGGGGGGGGGGGGGGGGGCGGCCCCCCCCCCCCCCCCCCCCCCCAATCCAAAAAGTGGGGGGGGGGGGCAAAACGCGTTTTTGCCCCCCCCAAAAAGCCCCCCCCCCTCCAAAAAAAAAAAAAAAAAGAAAAGAAAGAAAGAAAGAAAAGAGAAAAGAAAAAAATTATATGTATCAGCCAATACTTGTTAATTCCAACGTTTAAAACCTTAGTTATACATTCTATTTAAAATTTTCGCGCGCAAACAAATAATCTCAGTGTTGGTGTTGTGTAAATTGCATATGGTACCGTCGGGGTGGGGTTTTCTGTACCGGTCCACGTAGTTCCTGTGTAGGCTGTTTGTGTGACGTGCACCAAATTGCACTAAATGCAAAATCTTCCCCATGGGAGGGGATACCCCAGGCCTCCCAAACCCTCCCCATCTGGCTCTGCCCCAGCTCAGATATGCTTCATAAGGAGAATGATAACTAATCTGTGTCTAAATATGATTCAATTTGATAATATGGATTTTAGTGAGCGCCGCTCTGAAGAAGTGATAAGTTTCTTTTGGCGCTCAGTTTATTAGTAATACTACTTCTGCTGCTGCAATTTTTACTTCCACTATTACTACTGCTACAATAACTATTACTTCTACTACTACTACTACTACGACTACTACTACTACTACTACTACTACTACTACTACTACTACTACTACTACTACTACTACTACTACTACTAGCCTACTACTACTACTACTACTACTACTACTACTACTACTACTACTACTACTACTACTACTACTACTACTACTACTACGACGACGACGACGACGACGACGACGAAGACGACGACTACTACTACTACTACTACTACTACTACTACTACTACTACTACTACTACTACTACTACTACTACTACTGCTAATATTACTTTGAGCATGCAATATATACACTGCCCTTAAGAAATAATTTGAAATAGACATGATAGACAACGCCCTTATGAAACAACTTAATATTAAATTAAGCTTACTAGACATCATTGACGACATTTTACCAGGAATACTTTACAATTACATGATAAATATAATTGCTATATATTATAACTGTTATAGATGCAGCTGCCGACCAGTTTATTTGAGCAACAGTGGATTGTGACCTTACAAATAGTATCATATATTATCGATATGAATAGTGTGTGACCTCCGACTTACTGTATATTGTAACAAAATCGCCATTTTCACTAAAAACCTTGCCATTACTTGGAAATCCCATAAAACAATATACGACACAAGTATTTATTTTCAGATATAATGTAAATGACAGGAATACAAAATCGCTTGCTTTCAATATGTACAATATTACTGTTCATGGCCACGTAATTTTTTATGAGATCTATGGAAAATGTTCAAATTGTAATGTATATAAATTACATGGCCTTGTATTATTTGCCAAACTGCTATTGAATGGTGCATGAATTTGTGTAAAATGTTAATACAATTTAGGTAGACATAAGTGTGCTACCTCCATCATTTTGTATTTCTACTTCTACTACTTTTACTACTACTTTTACTACTACTTCTACTGCTACTACTACTACTACTACTACTACTACTACTACTACTACTACTACTACTACTACTACTACTACTACTACTACTACTACTACTACTACTACTACTACTACCATAGGCGCCGGAAGTGGGAAGGAAGGGGGCGGCCGCCCCCCCCCCCCCCCCCCCAATCCAAAAAGTGGGGGGGGGGGGGGGCAACAAAAAAGAAGAGTGGGAAAGAAAAAATAAAATGTATGAGCTAAGACTTGTTAATTCTAACGTTCAAAAACTAATTTACACATCCATTTTAAGTTTTCGCTGCGCGCTTCGCGCGCAAACAGATTATCTCAGTTTGCTGTGTAACTTGCGTATGGT
This sequence comes from Echinarachnius parma, assembly GCA_037951105.1. Lineage (NCBI taxonomy): Eukaryota > Metazoa > Echinodermata > Echinoidea > Clypeasteroida > Echinarachniidae > Echinarachnius > Echinarachnius parma. The sequence goes on from JBAMJV010005426.1 coordinate 29,665, forward strand.
CTGGGGTGAGTGCAGGGTTGCCAACTCTCACGCATTGGGCGTGAGACACACGCATTTTACCCCTTTCTCACGCTCTTACGCTAATCTTTTAAAATCACATGCCCAGGCCTAAAAATGATAACAATTAAAGATTATATAGGTTTTCATTTAGTTTACAAATTTGTATAAGCACTTCCATCAAGTTAAAGTACTGTTTTCTATGTTACAAATTTAAAAACCGAGCGTGAGATGCGTCTCGTAACTAAGTATACCCAGGGTCATGTAATATTTTGTGAGCGTTTGCAGCAACATGCGCACCCCGGCCGCCACACCTAGCATATCAACGGCGCTCTGAAATTCGAAAGCCGCTGGCCACTGCACTACGGGCGTGATTTTAGCAGCGTTCGGATTACTAGTATGTCTCCAAACCCTCCCCCTCTGGCTCTGCCCCAGCCCGCGGGACTCATTCTTGGCTGTAGGCTATGTTGTTGGATCATACATAATGTGGCATACGGTTTATGTTGGAACTGTGTATGACACTAAATACAATATTTGTGTGTGTGTTGGGGTGCATATTTATTAGTGTGTGTGTTGGGGTGCATATTTATTAGTGTGTCAATTATTTGTTTCTTCGTAAAAACAAAATTTCTGGTCGATTAAATGATAACACGCTTTCCCAGATCCTATCTAGGTATGCACCAAATTGCACAATTTCAAGTCCAAAAATGCAAAAGCTCCCTACCGTGGGAGGGGGGACACCCCCCTCCCACACCCTCCCCCCGCTCAGTCGCTACGCTCCCTTAGGCTTGGTCGCTTCGCTCCCTCGCAATGTCTCACTCTCACGGTGCTCTCACCACAGGCTCAAAGTTGTCAACCCTGTGAGTGTGGTTGGGCATGAGCCCCTACACACACAAAATCGTGAGCCCCCTTAGGTCTTTGCCCCCCCCCCCCCCCCCAATCCAAAACTGATTCCGGCGCGCCTGATTGCTATTGCTTTTTATTCAACCATGGGACATCATAATTGCGAATATTATGTTAAAGATATACTTGAGTATTGGTTAAGGTTTACTTTAGCGACTGAAACTATGTCTTATCATCAAAACCTGATAATAAATGACTAAGCATGCTTCAATGAAGATATAAATCCGAAAAAATACCTTAAGAGTACTTTTTTTTGCAAAATACGTGTTCGACTGCAAATGTGCTAGTTCTTAACCCTAAAAAGGCCGGGCTATTTCAGGTCTTCCTCAGGTCTTCCTACGGCCGGGGGGGGGGGGGGGGGGGCGGGGGCTATTATGGCCCCCCCCCCCCCTTAAGATCTCGGCCGCGGAGCGGCCGATCGCCGTGAAAATTTGCATGCATGATAAGTGAAGTGTATAGAATACAATGGTAATTTCAATTTTTTGAAAAATTCATTAATTTGCATATTTATGGTAATTTATGCAAATAAGGTCATAAAATTCATATTTTTACCAATAAATCATATATTCTTCATAATTAAACTCTGGTTTTCACTACATATATTCTTTAGAGCATTTGGAATAATAATACGACAAAAAACATTTGGAAGAGCCAGGTTCTTCCTTATGTTTTCTATTGTTTTTTTTTATAATTTCTTATGTATTTCTTTGTTTTTTTTTACTTATGTATTTTATTGTTTTGTTGTTTATTTTATTTCTAACTTTAATTTAACTATTTTGAACCCCAAAACAAAGATATAAAATGTAAACAAGACCAAATAATCAATGATATACCTCCTTTTACGAAAACTTATATTTCCATATGTTTTGTACACAAATCACGAAATTGAGCGATTTTCGGGCTGACATGGATAGACAAAAGGTCACGTGACTTTGTAACGGTAGGTCCGATTTTCAAATTTTTTGTTTTAAAATATGCGCAAGAAAAAAGAAAAAAGTCACCAAGCAGCGGCGCGTCATCTTACCGCGTTTTGGAGCAATAACAAAAATCGCGGAGGGGGGCCATTATGCCCCCCCCCCCCCCCCCGGCCTTATTAGGGTTAAAGGGTACCACCACCCAAAAATAATAATCTTTTTATAGAAAGGTCACATCTTTAGTATTCCATTCCTTCAATAAGTTCACAAAAATATGTTTTCAGAAAAAATATATAATTGGAAAACGCATCACCATTCTCAGCCATGCGGTCATGCGGTCTGAATGCGCAGACTATTATGCGAGTGGAGCCAGCGGCGCTCTATGCAGAGCGAACGAATCATCCGGGATTCTATTGACGTACGCGTGAATTGCATTGGCGCACTCGCAAATGTCTGCCCCGTGTGGAACCACGAGATAGCCGTGGTTCCGTAAGTGGTGGAAATTAATTGCTTTGTTTATGAATTACACAACCCTTTGCAAAATGTTGGGTATCTATTTGATATCACAAAACGGTACCAAAACATATAATAACGTGTTGTCCTTTGCCTGGTGGTCCCCTTTAAGTGTGACCATAGTCTGGCGCGAGTAGCTACGCCGCTAGCTACCTGGTGACTTATGAGTGGAGAGTACCTGGCGCTACTGCAGTTCGTACCCCCTTTTTTTGCATCACTTTAAACTCAATAAAAAGTTTTTGGTATCACTCACTGCACTTTTTTGTTATCACTCGATGGTCTGCTGTAGTATTTGTGTCACTATTTTTAACTATGAGCAGTATTTTGTATGGGATAAGGAAGGCTGAAAATTAAAATTTAAAAAATGACAATCAAAAGGAGGAGGCGTAATTAAAAACATCAATTATACTGTGATTACCTATCAAGTGAAACCAAGAGTAGAGCCAGCTATTTCCTCTGGAAAATATATTTACAATGTGTTTTCATCATGGTTAGAAATGGATAGTTCTATAATAACATTTTACGCATGAGGTAGATAATAATGTACTCATAACACTGACCGAGTACCGAGCATGGTGGCTTAAAGGGACTTAGTAACATTGTCCAAATCCTCAAAATCCAATTAGAATTATAGCGGTTCCCTCATACCTTGTTGTATTCGTATTAACAATAAAATCATGGGACGGGTTTCGGTTTTTCAAATTTCCCTTTCGTTAAAAAGATATTTACGATTGAAGTGTTCAGATGTGAAATGTACCACTGGACCGTCAAAACCGTGTACAAAGTGAGTGCAATGAGTTAGTGAATATCACTTTTAATTTTTGCTCATTACTCGGCCATATAACGTCACATTTAACTTGAAATTTTCACACAACACCCAGTGGACATATCAGATAACAACAATATACATTGCATCAACCACTGATCACTTTTTGCACATCTCAACAAAGTTACTAGATCCCTTTAACGGTTAGAGTGTCCGCCTCATGCACGGAAGGTCCCGGGTTCGAACCTTGACCGGGTCATAACAAAGACTGGGTACCTTATGCCTTCTAGCCAGGCGCTCGGCATTTATAATGGAGAAGGGAAATTTAAACATGTGTTATCAAGTAGACTAGCCCCCCCCCCCCCCCCCCCCCCTCTGAATCTTTCACTACATATTATACGTGTGGCCTATGGCTAATGAATTGGAGATATGCGCCTCCAAATTTGGCACGGGAAGGACTTTAACCTATTTTAACTTAACACTGCACACAGTGTGCGTGAAAATAGGCTTACTGACGGTTATTTACATTCCTGTTATAAATATGTATTTCTATAATGATGAATTACTTAAAGGGATCTAGTAACATTGTCCAAATCCACAAATCTTACTTAGAACTCTAGTGGTTCATTCATACCATGTTGTATTCGTATACCATGTTGTATTCGTATTCGTATAATTATGTATAATTATAATAATAACATGCTACCATCTGTTTTTCAAGAAATGTTTGTTAAAAATAGCTCAGTTCATAATTATCCAACTAGACATTCTGAAGAATTTCATTTACCTCTCTTGCGGACCCTACTTGCTCAAAATACATTTATATATGAAGGTCCTAAATTATGGAATTCTTTAAGTAGTGAAATAAAAAATGCTCCATCGATTAATATTTTTAAGAAAAAATTTAAATTGTTTTTTATTACAATCTTATAAACATTATTGAATTATATCTCCCATTTACTCTTATCCCGTGCTTACGTCTTCCTAAACAAGGTCATTCTTTATTCTTTACTCGCGGACTCAAAATGTAATCTGATAATATATATTGTGCCTTCTCATGCATTGTTCCTTTCTATTATGCGCAAGTCTTTTTCCTTATTTTCACTTGAACCCCTCTTGCAGCTTATCCTTTGCAGCTTATCCTTTACATACATTTGTACCTCCGATCTCTCACTTCCTTTTGGCAGTGTCTAATTGTTTGTATTGTGTGCGTCTTCTCCTATTGTGTGTCATGTAAAGTTCTCTCTTGTTCCATGTTGGTCTTTGTTGGCATCCCCTTTTCCCCTTTTTTTCTCTCTATATTTGATTATGTTGTTGTAGTCTAGAATGTGTTAATTTAAATGTACAATATACCTAACAATTATTTGAGGGGTCCACAATTGTACAAGCATTGCTTTTTAGTGGACCCCTCTTGTTTCCAATATTATGTATATCCCTATTTTGTGCAAATTATCATTATTCATTTGTAATGTTTTGTTGGAAGCAAGAATAAATTGAAATTGAAAAATAGAAGCATGAATGAGGTTTCTGTTTTTCGAATTTCCCTTTCGTTAAAAAGATATAGATTCCCAAGTCGAAATTCCCATAGAAACCCATAGGAGGCCCATAGGAAACTCCTATGGGTCTATATGGGTCTCCTATAGGTCTCTATGGGTTTCTATGGGACCCATAGACATTTTCCAGGTCGAAATTCCCATAGAATCAAAACCCATAGGAAACGTATAGGAATTCTTTAGAAACCCATATAAACCCATGTTCCACTTCCCTATAGAAACCCATAGAAACCAATAGGCCTATGGGTTTCTATGGGTCTCCTATGGGTGTTGGTTCTATGGAAATTTCGACCTGGGTTGAAGTGTTCGGATATTTAATTATCCACTGGAAAGTTATAACTATGTACAAGGTCAGTGCAATGAGTTATCGAATATCACTTTGCATTTTCGCTCATTACTTGGCCATATAACTCCATTTATTAACGTAAAAGGTCCACACATTACTCAGTTGAGTACTGTGTGCACCTACGAGGTTGCCTAGCTGGAATGCTCCCCAGGGAGTGGACAATGTGCACTTTATGTGCTGAATTGAGTGCAGTATGTATCCGATGACCGGGGTAATAATAGTGATCCGCCGCGAGCGTCGAAAGACGGAACGTGCGCTATATAAGTAGCCACCATTTTTATTATTATTTATATTATGAGCTCCCAAATTGAAAAGCGACGTTTTTTCTTATACAGTACAATTATAGATAATTTGCTAAGTGTGCAAATCAAATAACTGTAGTTGTAATTATGAGTCCGTCATGTTAGCTAAACTTGGAAAACAGATTGCATAGTTTTGGCTTCTTATTATATGCCAACATACATCGAAGATCAATGTTTTCTGTTATTACGGCAATAGGTAATTGGCATATTATGCAAATATCACTGTTATTATAAATATGGCTATGAGTCCACAGTGTTAGATGAATTTCCATACTTAATTTGGGGGACTTTTAGAATGCTGTTTAGGGGACATGACAGGACGAAACCCCATGTTGCAATTTGTTTGCGGTTACCTTCTCATATCTGCTAGATTGACGTGACTATAAAGTCGGGACTTTGTATCAGGTACAGGATTTGAAACTTACCACTGTGGTGGTCAGACTGTGTAGAAATTACTGGATGTGAAATAAAAGCTCTTGCCACATTTTGTTGTATAATTAACAGCCTTTAAGCCTGCAGAGTCACTACACCATGTGATAGTATGAATATTTCAAACATTTATTAAAATAGACAATTTATTATATCCTGACATTTCAAAAATTGTAATGTTCATAATGTTAAACATTCTGAGAGTATTTCACATGTAAAAGGAATAACTGGACATAACTTACACACGTATTTTTTTATGGAAGGTATTCAGCATTTTCGACGCACTCTTTGTCGCAGTTGTCTTTATTCGGATGATCGTATTCGGGCCATTTGTTGTCCAATATGGCCTGCCATACGTACTTGACTGTTTGTGGTGATACATCCCAAGTTAGATACCCTTTCTGCAAAGCTAATAGGGAGTTCTCATTCCGAATGTATCTGCCGCTATCATGTGTATCCTTGTAATGTGCGGACAAAAAGAATGAGCTCCGCTCGCGCATCTGTACGCCAATGACCTTCAAAAGCATCCCCACGAAGACGTCCTCGTAAGGGAAGTGGAGAGTTTCTTGCGATGCACGGTAGAGTCTTCCCGCCATGTCGATCGACATCACATATCCCGCGCCTTGTGGGAACGTATGGTAGATTTTTTCTGGGTAGATTTCTTCTGGAACGCAGTACACATGCGATGGGTTACGGAACGGTCTATAACGTTTGCATGGTGAACCCGCTAGGTAGGAGCTGCGAAACGCGGTAGGCGCGGCAGCGAGGTCGCGGACAAGATTCTGGACGTGGAGTACGCAGTCATCGTCCATCCTCATCACGAAGTCGACGACGTCGCCGCAGAAGGTGGCAGCCCACTTGAAAGCCATGATTGTCTTGAGTGTCATGTTATGGTAGTCATCGATGAAATCCTCTTGTACGATGTCGCCGTGTCGATCAGCCTCCGCCCGGATGTTTTTCATCACGACGGGATCCCCGCTGGCTCCTAGAAGAAACAGAATCCTGACTGGCAATCGGTGTTCAATGCTCCATCGTATCCACGTGTCGCGCTGAGCCACGCGGCGATCGACGTTTGCCAATCCAGACGAGATCAGGATAAGAATCGTCACATTTTTCTCGTCTTCGGTAGATTTAGTAAAATTGCATGCACCGGTTGGATTTATCAGATACTTATATTCGTGTTTGCGATAACCTGTTCTCCATCCGGAGTGTTTCATCCAGTCGCATTTCGCATATACATCATCGTTAAAGGCGCCATATACCCCAGTCCGAGGATCGTGTGAACTTCTAGGGACACCGGCGTGGCTGGTTTCTGAAACGTCATGGACACGAGTGCGGTTAGATTGAGAGTCTTTCGAATCATGTACACCAGTGTCAGGCGAGTTATTAGATTCGTTGATGTGGGTATTTGTAACCATAGATTTGTTTTGGAACGTTGTTTTCTGATGTGGCTCTCGCTCTCTACCGTACGAGGCGCCAATATAGCCATCGGCACTTTGTAATCTTACGACGTCATGTCCACTCTCGGCGACCAACTTATAAATTAAATAAAATAAACATAAAATAGCGGAAAGAAAGACTGGAGAGGTCACCAGTCCGACGCACCTCCTCCACGAAGCCATCACTTGACTCAGGCAGCGAAAGTTATATATATTGTATTCAAAGATAATTTCTATATTGTATTCAAAGATAATTTCTATATTGTATTCAAATATAATTTCTATATTGTATTCAAAGATAATTTCTATATTGTATTCAAAGATAATTTCTAACGAATAGAGAACAAACGTAGATCACACCAGCTTTATCAGTGAAGCCCACAAACAACTGGTACAGCATCTGAAGGGATGTTGGGAGGAGTCAACGTCAATAACCACACTACTCATTCAGATTAATGTTCCTTTAAATACACAGTACTCCTTGTCATGCTTTGGGTTGACATTCCCTATATACATGGTACACCATGTACACCAAGTACGAGTGGGTGATCGATACGTTAAAAGCGGGCCAATTCGACGAGATGTCTGCATTATTGAAAGTGAAATGAAACTTGCTGGTTTATATACTAATGTTAAATTATTCACTGATCATGCGTGACGTATAGCTGTGTTTATTTGGATATATATATACATGCCTTCGCAGTTCTTCCTTCGCATTGCATGCTGGGATGTTTGTTTAGTAACGAGTTTTATCCTTGAATTTTCAACAAACGATCGTATTTCTTGAATAATTTCTGTAATGTTTATTGATCTTGATATATATTTGGCACTGACAGAATATATTTATGCCAAATATGCCAAATATGCAACAAATACGATCGTTTCTGTCACATTGTAATGCAACAAACTTAATTTAAATGAACATGATTCAAGGAGAAATGAGAGTCAATTATTGTCAACTAAACTCGAGTTTTATCCTTGATTGATTTGATTGATTTGATTAATTTTATTTTCAACATAATCACATAATACAAAGTTATTATACAAATAATACAGAAAGAAATACATTAATTGAATACTGAAAATAAACATGTATAACAGATATATTGATTAACATAACAATACAGTTTATAATATTAATGATATACATGATAAGCAGCTTTCAAAACAGTAATTGAGAAGAAAAACAAGTCGAAATTCCAATACGAACATCAGTGTTTATGTACGGGACCACCATTCTAAGCAGAGCTTGAGAAAATGAATAATTTGAAGAAAAAAAAACGATCGTATTTCTTGAATATTTTGAAATTCATATTGTTCTTGATATATATTTGGCATGATCAGTGAATCATTAAACATTAGTATACCAGGACGTTCAGATTGGTTGATACCGCAATCATTATAATACACTGCATGGGGGTTATAAGTGGTATGGTGCGCACTTTAGGAAACACTCGTTAATTTTCGTACACATGTAATTAAGTCATTACAATAATCCACTCGAACACGTAAGCATTTTTGGTCACCATGTTATAGGTTTTGCCATCCATTTTCAAACTATCGTCAATCAAATGTATTCAATGCTAACTTAAATTTTGTCCCGAGAAGTCAGGAAGTTGCAATTGCTACATTCGATTTAGTCATTTACCATTCTAATTGATCATTGGTAATTCAAATTCAAAATTGGCTATTCTAATTGGTCATTTTGAAATGGAATTAAAAATAAATAATACTAGTGGTGGCTACTTACGTAGCGCACGTTCCGTCTGGTTAAAAAAAGCACAATGTGAAGTTCGAATTCGTCATTGATCATTCAATTTCAAGACTAAGTCGTTTAAATTCGTCATGTAGTCTGGTTGCCCATGCAGACATGTGCATTTCTCTATTGTAGCTCATACAATTCATTTCAAAATTAATAATTTCAATAATAGTCTTTCTAAAGCGATAACCTGATCACAAGATAATTCATTTCGATATTGCAATTAAAAAAACGATAATTGACCAAAAGTCTGATTGATTGATTGATTCATGCAATCAATGTGTGCTGGGAGAAACATTAACATATCAAATGTTATTCCATGTTATTCCAAATGTTATTCCCAGCGTTTAGACTGATGCATAATAAAATTAAAAAATAACAAATCAAAAGCTTTTTATAAAAGGGGGTGTTTGAACACCCTAAAACAGTAACTTTTTTTGCTCAAGAGGGGTGTTTGAACACCCCCCCCCCCCCCCTTCCTCCATGCCCTCGGTACGCCTATGGATACAGTGTTGGATAGGAATTCCACTTGTGCGCTTTATTTCAAGCCGAATTAAACTAAGTTTGAGAATATATCAATGATAAGTTTAAACATTGTTTATCGTTATATTTAGAACGCTTTGATTTCTTGCCAAGGCGAATGTCAATGATCATGATGATGGCAACGTAAGGCTCGGTCGCGCACTGCGTGTGTATTATTTCAAATAAAATTCATATAATGACCATTATCATTATTACTATTCTACAAATTTTCAAATGATTCAAATCCATTATTAGTTATTCTGTTTTCACTTCTTTGACCGAGGATACAATGTTGTATAGAAATTCCACTTGTGCGCTCTCTTTCGAGCCAAATCAAAATCAGTTTGATGTATTAACAATGTACATGGGTATATTTAGAACGCCTTGATATTTTGCCAAAGGCGAAAGTCAATGATGTTAGCCAAATGGTCGGTATAGCGCTGTCAGAATTCATTATGTTAAAACCTTGGCCACTTGTTGTACATCCACACAAATGATTACGGCCTTACTCATACAATGGACTTGTGAGAATCCGAAAAACTTGTAGTTTTGTTTTCAACCCTGATTATATTTTGACTTTGATTGAGCTTAGTATTTTCTTTGCTATTATTCTGGCTTTGTGAATGTGTTTTTAGCTCATCCGGCCCGAAGGGCCCGATGAGCTTATGCCATGCCGTTGCGTCCGTCGTCCGTCCGTCCTTCCGTCCGTCCTTCCGTCCGTCCGTCCGTCCTTCCGTCCGTCCGTCCGTCCGTCCACAGTTTTCAAAATGCTTCTTCTTCGTTATTTTTCAACCGATTTTGATTCTGATTGGTTCATAAGATAGGGCTAGGAGGGGGATTTAAAACTTCTACACAGAATCGTGAAATTCATTATCTATGGTAATTTATGCAAATTTATTCGAAATCACAAAAAATGCTTCTTCTCCTTCATTTCTCGAACGATTTTGATTTGGTTTGCTTTATCTGGTAGAGCTAACTTTGGTACACTAAACTTCTACACAGAATTTTGAAATTTTTCTCCATTCATTAATTATGGTAATTTTTTAATTTTTTTATTTTTTTATTTTTTTATTTTTTTAATTTTTTTTATTTTTTTTTATTTTTTTTTTGTTTTTGTTTTTGTTTTTTTATTGTTTTTTTTTACTTTTTTTATTTATTTATTTATTTTTTTTTTTATTTTATTTTTTTTTTTTTTTTATTTTAATTAATTTATTTATTATTATTATTATTATTATTATTATTATTATTATTTATTTTTTTTCCCATGTCCCTTCCGGGGCGTCAAATTTATATTTTTTTCACTCTAATTTTTTTTAATTTTATTTTTATGTCCCTTCCAGGGCATCAAATTTTTATTTTTTGACCAGTTGAAAAGTGTACCACATGAAATTTGCGATATTTGATGTTGCGAGATGGCGGATGAGCGCTACGTCATTGACGTTCTGGTTACTAAATTAGTATGACATGTAAACTTGACATGCTTGTCCATCCACACAAATTATCATGTCCTTTCTCATACAATAGACTTCGGGAATTCTGAAGAACGCTTAGTATTATTTTAACCACTGATTTTATTTTGACATTGATTAAGCTTAGTATTTTCTTTGCTTTAATTTTGGTTTCGTGAATCTTTTTTACTCATATAACTTGACGCCGTTTGTGTTCATTCATAAACTGATCATGGCCTGATTGGTCTTGCAGGTATACTGATATAGAAAACCGATGAATTGCGATTGCTTTTATCTTTGTTATGATGTTTAAATTGGTAAGTTTATATCATGTACAACAGTGGCTAAAATAATCAATTATACTTAAACTTCAACACATTTTGTACATCCACAATAATTATTATGGCCTTTAATATACTCATTCAATGGACTCATGATAGTCCAGAGAACGAATACGTTTGTTTTTCTCCGATTTCATCCTTGCATTGATTGAGCTTATTCTTTACAACTATCATTCAAACAATGATATTTTCATTCATAACGAAACATTAGAAAAACCCTGTTGAATCTTGACAACATGAAGCATAGTTAATAATATACTGAGCTATAGGCGCTTTCAATTCAGAACGATAAAAGTAAGGAACTTACATTATAGCAACTTGTTCTTCTTACTTGGTACCTTGTTTTCAAATCGTATGTTATATTTATTTATCTGTACAAAAATACTAAGATAAATTGTGAAGTTACACTTTCGATAGAATTTTTAGTTTTGGCAAAGACGTATATTCCGTTGTTAACTTCCGTTGTTAACTTCTCAACATACTTTCATATGTATTTTTTACTCATTTTAAAACTCACATACCTTTTGTGATTCTGGTCCATTTCTATTTTCGTTTATTCAAAGTGACCGAAGAATTTGTGTAAATCTCAGGGATGGCAACTAATTTGTCAAAATATTGAACATACCTATCCGCACCTCTCTCCAAGTGTTTATCCTTTATCTTATGACTTTCCTCGGCTATAAACTATTTTTATACAGAGATTTTTTATTTGGGTTCCTTTTTCATTTCTATTCTCATTGATTCGGAAAGATGTCAGGGAATCGAGGATATCTCCGGAATCTTTTATATTCAATAACGAATTGATAGCATGCAATCGCATATATTTTAAAATTCTCCCACAACATTATAACTGAATTACTTCTCCTTTTTATAATGAGTTGATTTTTGCTGTGCTCCTCATCCATCTTTAATTTTCATTTAGCGAAAAGGACCAAGAAAATTGACAATATCTTCGGAAAGCTTGATAGCTGAACAGTCGACACTTGTAAATCGTTGCTAAAGTCCGCAACCGTACATGTTTTTATATTTGTCCCTATATTTTTGAAATACTTCGTTTAAGTACTGACTTGATTTTTGCAGGGCTGTTCTTCCTTTCTTATGTTCACTAACCGAAAAGGACAGAGGAAATTGACGATATCTCCGGAAAGCGTAATAGCCAAACTGGCAAGCTTTAGAGAAACATGACATTTTCTGTATTTCCTCCTCGGAAGGAACTCCTCCAGCGATGGCCAGCTGTGGTCATCTCGGCCATGCGGTATCCACATGATATGGCGTAGACGCGCGGGGGGGGGGGGGGGGGCATGGGGGCACGTGCCACTTCCAAAAAGTTTATTGACAATTTGAACAAAACATGAAGATGAAATCTACATAAAAATTACGAAAAACATAGAGTGTTCCCCCAATTGTTAAAGTGGTCTAGTAACATAATTGTCAAAATCCACAAACCTTTCCTGGAACTCTAGTGGTTCTTTCATACCTTGTTGTATTAATATTACTAACAGAAGCATGGAACAGGTTTTGGTTTTCCGAATTTCCCTTTCGTTAGAAATATACTTACGATTGAAGTGTTTGGATTTTTAATTATCCACTGGATAAATATAAATGTGTACAAAGTGCTTTGCAATGACTTAGTGAATATCAATCTGCATATTCGCCATTACTAGGACATATGTCATTCATTTACCATGGAACTTTCACACGTCACACAGTAGACATATCAGATCACAGAAATGGACATTTTATAAACCATTTGCCAGCTTTTGCACATTTCAACAAAGTTACTAGACACATTTGATGTGTCCTCTTAATTGGTCTGACCACGCTACGCCACTGCCCACATGCAGACAGTCCGTCGATTTCTTCATTATGATCTCTCTTATGTGTAATGTGCTTCTATGGCAACCAAAAGGGTAAGCCCGTATTATCTGTGCTGTATTTTGGCCTAATTCGTCGTCGCGCCAAACCGCGACTTTAGAGCCAAATCTGTTTTCTCTGCCCCAGTCTCTGGCTGAGACAGAAGAAGGGGCATTATAAATAATAAAACGAAAACAATTAAAAGGGGAAATAAAGTTATGCAAATAGCAACCCCGCATGCCCCGTAAGAAGCCATAGGTAACATATCCCCGACCCTAAATAAATATAATATGAAGACTACGCTATACCTCTGGAATGTCTCTATGGGCTTAAAAGAGAAGCTAACGTGTTTGAGATTTTGAGTATTTGGGGGACAGCAATGTAATTATTACTCCTTATCTATTATAGGCATATAATACTAATCAAGATAAAGTTTCATTATGAAATTAAATTGAGAAGTATATTGATATTGTTTATACCAATATAAATGCTGTAAATGCTGTATATTTAGAATGATAAGGACTGAGTATTAAAGGTTCCATGGCGTACATGTAAATACACGTTGACTTCAGTTTATCTGTTTTGCATTTCTGTATCATTTGTTTAATTATTTACATTATGAAATTATCTCTGTGGTTTATTTTACTGTATGTACGCTGACATGTGATATACAAATAATGTCACAACCAGATTGTTTACTCTGAATATTTTTTTTAAAGAGCCGGGATTAGCAAAATGAAGGTAATATTGGCTAAAATGTTTAAACCTATATATACACAACAAATTCAAATCGAACAATTATTATATATCAGATATTTTATGAGTAAACAAACTACAGATAAACAGATGTCAACATCCATTAGCATGTCAGGGAACCTTTAAGGCGTGCCGAATCATACGATGTGTTTTCATTTACTAACATTGACTTTCAACACGAAATGACACTTTGTTGAATTAGTCATGATTTTGTTTATAATTGATTTATTACCGACCAGATACTTCCATTCATAAAATAGCTAGACAATTTTGAAAAGTTTGTCCTGCATTTAAACTGGCCCCATGCATTAAAGGTCGGGAATCTGACCTGCTTAATCAAGTATTTCCTCTATTCAACTGTGATCACGATTCGTTAAAATAAATCCTGATCAATTTAATTGTCTAATTGTTGATTGTTTTGAGTTGGAAATTATGCTTTGTATGTCCCGATTCTAAATCATAAATTCCCTCCCCTCTATAATAGCCTCTTGACAAGGTTTAATTAGCGCTTGGATGTCAGAAACAACTGGATAGAGACTGGGGCGGAGAAGGGCGCCACACCACAACAGCCCCTCCAGAAAGCGTTGATTATCAACGCACTCGGAGCCACTCTTTGGATAGTCTTCGCTTGGCCAGCCGTTTCTTACATTTAAACACGATGCATTGTCGCGAGGTGACATCACATTCTCCTCATTGCCATAAGTACAACATTTTTCGAAGCGTACACATTTATTCGACTGGCGCTGGATATACACTGCCAGCAAAAGCAAACTTTACCATGTTTACACACAAATTGTGTGTGACAGTCGATAAAACCAACATCATAATAATCAGATTTGCCTTCCATAGGTTGTTCATAATTAGGCATTCTGTGAAATTCAAAATTATTTTTTGGTATACCGTTCGATATTGTAAACAAATTAATGAATAAATACTTAGCGAAAGATAAACAAGAATACGAAGAATGGGGAAGCCAAAATATTATTGAGCAAAGAATCCTAATATCATAGTTACATTATGTTGTAATAACATTTATTATAATGACGTATTTATAACGCGTATATCACATAGGTGTGTCCCTATAAGCTGTTATAATTCGAAAATAAAGAGGAATGTTCAGCTAGCATACAATATTACGTAGCCACTATTCTATTCAAAAAATACATAACTTTAATTGTGTTTACTATTTACTGTTTACCATTTAGCCCTTTCCCCCCTCCCATTTTACACCCCCTCCTCCATTAACCTAGGCCCCCGAGCTGTCAGGTAGGTTTAACATTTTGAGAACCTGTCACCCAACTGGCACTGAACATGATTAAACAGTCGGGGAAGAATACAATCGCGGTGCATCATGGTGGTGAGGCCACAATGAGCTTTTTTTGAATAGTGGGGAATAGCTGAAGTATATTAAGGATAGGGGAGTGTATTTCCCCCATAATTATTGCCTTCTCACCCCCCCCCCCCCCCCCCCTCCCAGACACACACACACAGTTGGGGAAGAAACAATCGCAATGCAGCTTCTCAGTGGTGAGGCCACAATGAGCTTCTTGGAGAGTGGGGTACCTGATAGGGGGGGGCCTTCTCAGGCAACCCCCCCCCCCCCCCCATCCCCTCCTTCCACCCCTTTCGGAGAAAACAATAATAGAGAGTTTGTGAATTAGTTCATGAGTGAATTCATTCATTCACTAGCCATGTTTTAAACAAAGACGAGCAAAGAATATAAAACGTACAAATCATAAATATATAAATTAATTAATTGATTAATACATACATTCATCATCTATCTAAGTAATGAAGGAATGAATGTATTTTTTTACCAATTAATAGAGTAATTAATTAATCAATTAATTCGTTATTGAAATATACACTTATTATTAAACAATTAATGTTGACTCAAACAGCTTGCCCCTTCATATAAATATGTTCTCATGCTCGCCACCCCTCCCCCGTCATGCCAGTACAGATCGACCCTGTCTACGTCCTTATTCTTGTGAGAAAAGCCCCTGTTTAGCATGTTTAGTCAACATTTTTTTATGACGAACTCGCATCAAAAATTAATGTTGCGACAGAAATCCCCGGTTTCACTGGCACTGACACTGGCGCATGAATCAGTGTGTGTATGTCATGTATGTACAGCCTGGTTAGTAATAGGTTCCCTGGGGGAAAGAGTGACGGAGATTTATGTTAAACTTAAATCCATGTAAATTTAGGAACAAACTCTATTTCTCCCTCTAAAGCCAAATAAATAAATCAAAACAAAACAAAAATTGAAATCATGTACATTTCAATCAAGAACAAAATAATAAAAACATTTTATAATTTAAGACTTTGAAATAAACATTACACGGATTTTTTTCATTTTCGCTTTTAATTACTACTTTGTCATTTTTAAATAATCGAATTATTAATTAGATGTATCATCTGAAACCTCCTTTAAACCATATGCACATAACTTTTAACTATACTTGGATGAAGAGAAAAGGGGGGAACATATTATTGTCATACTTTTTAAATTGATAATAACGACGTATTTCAGGCCCCATATCATTACGGGATTCACGACACTATCAAGGGCAAATTATGCTTTCGAAGATATCGAAGGTATCAAGGCTTCAGCTGTTACGCAGTACTTTTTTCCAATTCATTTCCATTTGTTGTGAATGTATTTGTATGCTAAAATAGCGAACCAAATTATATGCTAAAACTGCACAAGTACAAGTGAAAATGGAAAGGTTGTTCATATTTTTAATTCAATAATGCGTTTAATTTTTCCTTTGTAGTTTTGGACCCTGAATCATTGTTTTCGTATGGTTATCTTTAACCTACGCAGACTGTCACATTCTGATAAAAAGGTTCTTTTTAAAGAACATACCTACATTAAGTCCCCTTTTTAATTGATTTTTATCAAGGAAAAAACAATGTATTACGTATGCCTACTCCCCTACAATTATGCAAGGGACCTACGACAATTAAAAGGGTGAAGATTTAAAATTATTTCTTAACCACAACTGCTGGAAAGCATTATGAAAATGTATGCTTCTCTTTCTTCTTACTTGTTTCTTTTGTATCGTTATTTTCTAAACGCTTTTGTTAATAACGAAGGAGATTTATATTTTTATAAAAAATGGGGTACTGACGGCATAATAGCTCTACTGCTATTATGGAAAATATTGCAATTTAGCCTTTCCCTTTTCATTTTGTTCCGATTTTCTTCGTTACTTTCTCAATTTGACTTATGCAAAAAAATCAGGTTTAATTTTGTTAGTCAAGAGAAGAACATTCATCTTTCGTACTTTTTAAATGTTTTTATTTTAACCTACAACACAACAACGTGGGCGCTAAGTTGTACATGGCAACGCGACTACGTGGTAGTACCTAACGTTGCATTATATGGGACTCCCTGTTACCACGTACTATCACGTATTAATTGTCCCCATATCGGTCACGTACAGTCTCATAGCACCACGTATTTTGAATCGGGTCTCTTCACCATCGCCATAACATGACTGTTTCTAAATTACCCTTACATGGCTATAACGGGCCCTGGATTACGGGGCGGTGTGCTGCGACTTAACCAAGGATATAACAATGTACTCTACACTACCCTGTGATTACGCAAGGTAACCTCAACACTCAAACAAAAGGACAAAGACTTATTTAAGTGCAAAGAAGTCAGGTCAACGGTACGGCAGCTGTTTGTGCAGAATGTGAACACTTGGCGTAGGGTGGATCTGGCTGTCGCCACACGTGCGAACCAGTCTTCGCCACCGCTGAGAGTTCTGAACATTTTTTGACAGGTCAGTGGGGCCGAAACCTTTCAAGTATTACATAGATTAAGGGAACGTTGGCAGTTTCACCTAACAGGGAAAGGGGTAGTCGACTGTCTAGACCACTGGCGTAAAACTTTACCATGTTTACGTAATACCTACTATCGTTATGGGGGTTGGTGAATAGATAATCCCCCCGAGCAATGGATCACTATTACAGATTTACGGCATTGGTCTGGACAATTTTATTTTCGTATTTTGTTTGTTAACATCGGCCAGAAGAACGAAATATGACCATGTTACTCTTGTCCGAAGAAAGTCGTGCGAATCGCGAGGTTTTCGCGTTCACTGGGCAGCGCTCGCCGATTTTTTGTAGGCCTACATGGGCTCTGTTTACT
Source organism: Echinarachnius parma (assembly GCA_037951105.1). Taxonomy (NCBI): domain Eukaryota; kingdom Metazoa; phylum Echinodermata; class Echinoidea; order Clypeasteroida; family Echinarachniidae; genus Echinarachnius; species Echinarachnius parma. The sequence continues at coordinate 47,672 of JBAMJV010005426.1, forward strand.
GTACGGAAAGAAACGTACACCATCTGGATCAGAAATGGGGGAAGGTGTAGCCTATCCGATAGGCATCTGAGCTTTCTGGCAAGTACTAATCGCGTTATGGAGACGGAAAACCGGTGATCACGAACCCGATGCGCGGAGCGCTGCACGCTCAAACTCGGCATATCGCGGTTAGTACACTGTCGGTAGAACCTGCCAGACAGCACGATGCCTATCGGATAGGCTAGGGAAGGTGGGGAGTTGCCGAGTCGTTCCTTTTTTGCTAATAACTGGCAACGAAATAAAATGGTGGCTCTATCATCTCGATGACTAATAATGAATAACCATGTCATTCATTTGATGAGCCAAACGAGGGAGTTCAGCCCATAACCAGTGGAGGGGATCCTTCATCTAGTTCTAAAATGATCCTCAACAGCTGTTAGCCACAATGTGGACACTTGTTGCAAGGTGGATCTGTCTGGTGCCACGCTAGCCTTTGACAAATCCTCCAACCAAACATATCGGGCCGGAGCAAAATGTCTTCGTTACCCCCATCTACCTATACGCGCTATTATTCTTGTCCCAGACGTTTCTGACATTGCAGCAAACATCTTGCTGACTAAATGGTGGTTGACCTGTTTTATTTTTGACAGGGAAATCTCTTAATAGTTAATATTTGGAGCAAAAACGCACGTTTGTCCCATTGTTTTGTTAAGATCTGGGCTGCTCCCCATCTGCTCGAACAGAATGCGGGCATTTGTTGTCTATGACACATGTAAAACATTCGTCGGGGGAGGGGGTGCCACCTCGTTCTTATGTTTTATTGTCCTGTCGTTTTTCCTTCATCTGAAAAACAACATTGAAAAGGTCTTGTACTTTGAATGTTGAGACTAGCTTTGGAGTAGCTTAGATGAGTGTTGTTATTTAACAGACGAGACGGGGCAGCAAACTTATGATCGTGTGATGTCTTTTGTTGTCGCTGTCAAAGTGAAGTGCAGGTAAACCTGTATTTGAGAAGGGGAAAAAGGGATATCATGTTGTCACTTAAAACAACTTTTATATGGGGCAAGGATGCAAGAGGCGCACAAACCATACTGGTTTGATGACTTTTGTTGATTGCTGTCATTGTGAAGTGCATGCAAACTCTTCCTCTGAGAAAATATTGTATAGTCATTTGTAAAACAATAAGAATGTGACAGGTGAGCTAAATGTGCACAACCTGTAATTGGGTGTCTTTTGTTTTTTTCGCTTTCTTAAGTGCAAGTAACCTCTTTTTGAAATTTAAGTTTTTGAAAGTAAGTTAAAGAACACTAGTTTAGTACTGTGCAATGCATGTTGTAGGATGTCAAACTTAACGTCAATTCTTTATTTGAATATAACATAATACTTTCTACGTATATTAGTATCTTAATACAATGTACAGTTTAATGCCATAGATGTGCTAACTATTTTTCATAGAGATCACATTTCAATCAATAGAAATAACATCAACGATAATTGGGAACCATTGTTCATAATGGCGATTGTTTTGTAGAAGGGAAAGGAAAAACGAATAAGTCGGCACATACTGTAAATACAAACTATTTACAAACACATTGAATGAAGTTATATTGGCAAACAGTTACAATTACAACAACAATCTGCACAGAATTGGGAAAAGATATCATAGTTCTAGAGAATATGACGTTCATGTAAATGTGATTCCTGTATTATAAATGATATAATCGTATTGTCGGCTGCTCTGTATTTATACTATACTATTGGGGGGGGGGGGGGTGTTGCTTAAAGAATGGCGATTAAGTGGATTATTATTATTTATCTAACATTTCCATCTAACATCTTAGGTTTTATTGTCCTGTCGTTTTTCCTTCATCTGAAAAACAACATTAAAAGGTCCTGTACTTTGAATGTTGTGACTATCTCTAGGGTAGCTTAGATGAGTGTTGTTATTTAACAGTCGAGACGGGGCAGCAAACTTATGATTGTGTGATCTCTTTTGTTGTCGCTGTCAAAGTGAAGTGCAGGTAAACCTGTAGTTGAGAAGGGAAAAAAGGGATATCATATTGTCACTTAAAGCAACTTTTATATGGGGCAAGGATGCAAAAGGCGCACAACCCACAATGGTTTGATGACTTTTGTGGTTTGCTGTCATTGTGAAGTGCATGCAAACTCTTCCTCTGAGAAAATATTGTATAGTCATTTGTAAAACAATAAGAATGTGACAGGTGAGCTAAATGTGCACAACCTGTAATTGTGTGTCTTTCGTTGTTCGCTGTCAAGGTTAAGGGCAGGTAACCTCTTTTTTTTTAATTTAAGTTTTTGAAAGTAAGTTAAAGAACACTAGTTTAGTACTGTGCAATGCATGTTGTAGGATGTCAAACTTAACGTCAATTCTTTATTTGAATATAACATAAAACTTTCCACGTAATTTAAAGGTAATAAACACAAATCGTAATACAATTTATGGTTTAATGCCATATAGATGTGCCATCTATTTTACATGGAGATCGCATTTAAATCAATAGAAATAACATCAACAATAATTGGCAGCCATTGTCCTAATGGAGAGTGTTTTTAGAAGGGAAAGGCAAAACTAATAGGTTAGTACATACTGTAGAAGCAAACTATTAACAAACATTGAATGAAGTGATATTGACAAACAGTTACAATGACAAAGCATAAGCACAGACGGGAATATTTTCGGGACGAGTTCTGAATGAGGAAAAAGATACACAAGTCAATAGTTCTAGAAAATTAAGTCCATGTAAATGTAATTTGTTTTTATAATTTACATAATCGTATGGTCGACTGCTGTATTTAAACTACAGAAAGTGGATCATTATTATTGATCTAACATTTCCAAAAACCAGACAGTTAGAATGAAGGGAGACGATATAGTGCTTTCATAATAAATATTATTTATTATCCTACCATGACACTTTTACGTCATTCAAATCCATTCACACACTGTAGCTCTCATGGCTCGATCTCCTAGGGATGTGGGGGCTGCCGAGGTGGTTAAATGTTATAATTTGCAATCAGTTTCCCGTGTTTACATCTAAGAAAAATCGAGAATAACGTAACTGTAAAATATGATTTGTGTTTGAATAATCGCATTTTACTTCGTGGTCTGTACATTGTATATATTGTGCACCATCTGAGTTTTGAAGGGGGTGTATTCTGAAAACGATTTTAAGTTAAAATGTATTGTATTTACGTTATCTACTTATATATATTTTAGCAAATCGCTATTCCTTAGGTACAGTTTCAGAATACCGATTTGGCTAAAATATTTTTAGTGACGTAAATAAAATAGATTTTGGCTTCAAATCGTTTTCAGAAAACACCCCCAGGCCTTTCAACATTCTGATGGTGCACAATATATACACATGTGTATACATGTAGATACATATTATATATACGATGAAATCGCGTTACTTTATAGATCTAATCAGTTTGGAAACCAGACGGTTGAAATTGACGGCAGGAAGGACTATCTGATTAACATTACTTATTTTCGTGCCAAACATTTCTGCCATTGACAATGCATACATGTATAACATTCTACAAATTCAATTACGCCTCTAAGCTAGTTGCAGAAATGTCGTTAAGTGTTCATTATTTCCTTGTATTTTTCTTCGGGAAGCAGATGGGGGGATTTTAGGGGAAATGTTTATTGTTCAACAACATTGAGGGTCGTGTTTCATGAAACGTCCGCCCAAACCCAAACCTTTAACAACTCGGACTCCGACACAATCTATTGGCTGCAAAATATGCGCGGTGTTGCGTAAAAAGCTGTGCTGCCTCATACGCAAGAAGAAGAAGAAGATGAAACGTTTGCAATTGTTGTAAGTGTCCAATAATTGTAATAACCCTGGTAACAGCTCCAAGGCTCTATGCTGATTGGTTGTTGACCTGCAAGTTACAACGGCTGGAAACGTTTTATGAAACGCGACTCAGGAGTCCTTTTCTGCGATATTATCTGTGTTTTGATAATTAGTAGGCTTTTAAGACCCAAAAATATGGGTGTTCACTGCAATTTGGGGCACAAAGGTTTAACTTGGCATACATATTCCTTGAATCAAAAGAGGAAAATTCATCCAAAGAGACACACTGTATCTATGCAAATAAGGCCTTATTTCCATAATTTATGCAAATTTATTCATGAAAATTGGATATTCCATAAAAATGGTGTTTTCATTGACATATTTGAAAGAGAACATATTCCTTGGATCAAAAGAAAAAAATTCATTAAAAGAGACACTCTGTTTATATGCAAATTAGGCCTAATTTCCCTAATTTATGCAAATGTATTAATGGGAATGGAATATCTATGAAAATGGTGTTTTTATCAAGATATTGGAGAGAACATATTCCTTGGATCAAAAGAAGAAAATTCATCCAAAGAGACACGCTGTATCTATGCAAATTAGGCCAAATTTCCATAATTTATGCAAATTTATTCATGTTAATGGAATATCTATGAAAATTGTGTTTTTATTGACATATTTTAAGAGATCATATTCCTTGGATCAATAGAAGAAAAACTATCCAAAGAGACACTCTGCATCTATGCAAATGAGGACTAATTCATGCAGATTTATTCATGGGAATATGTTCTGTCCAATATCTTTAAAAAATACCATTGTCATAAATATCCCATTTCCATGAATCAAGTTGCATAAATTATGTAAATTAGGCCTTATTTGCATAGATACAGAGTGTCTCTTTGGATGAATGATCTTCTTTTGATCCAAGGCATATGTTCTCTCAAACATCCCAATAAAAACTCAATTTTATCGAATATACAATTTTGCATAAATTATGGAAATTAAGCCTAATTTGCATACAAACAGAGTGTCTCTTTGGATGAATTTTTCTTCTTTTGATCCAAGGAAAATGATCTGTGAAATATTTCAATAAATACACCATGTATGGATATCCCATTACCATGAATAAATTTGCATACATTATGGAAATAAGGCCTAATTTGCATAGATACAGCGTGTCTCTTTGGATGAATTTTCTTCTTTTGATCAAAGGAATATGTTCTCTCCAATATCTTGATAAAAACACCATTTTCATAGATATCCCATTCCCATTAATACATTTGCATACATTAGGGAAATTAGGCCTAATTTGCATATAAACAGAGTGTCTCTTTTAATGAATTTTCTTCTTTTGATCCAAGGAATATGTTCTCTTTCAAATATGTCAATAAAAACACCATTTTCATGGAATATCCAATTTTCATGAATAAATTTGCATAAATAATGGAAATTAGGCCCAATTTGCATAGATACAGAGTGTCTCTTTGGATGAATTTTCTTCTTTTGATCCAAGGAATATGTGTGCTTAGTAAAAGAATCGTACCCCAAAATGCAGTGACGGACCTCTTAACAAGCCTACTAAATATATTGGTTAGTGTTCAAGGAATCAACAGCGCCTTCCTTCTCGTGCATATTCGTAGAAAGTATGGGGGTTCATTAATAAAAGACATGATACATCCTTTATAACCTAGATTTTTGTTTAGGGAGAGGGGCTGGTAACCACAAGAGGAGATCGGTGAATGACATTGTCGATCATTGTTTTAACCCCTTAACCGCCACATTTCTTGTCTATTCAATTTTTCATCATTGGAGGGGTAGGTGGGGCAAAAGCGGGCATAATTATGATCGAGCAAACTTATTTATTACATTTAAAATTGTAGCGTTGTCTCGACTTTACCATCAATCCTGTTTGATTAATAGATATACACGCATATTCCCGCAGACAATGGATTAACGCCCCTATATCCTCTTTTGTCATTTCGAGGAGGGAGGGGGGGGGGGGGGGTCCGATGATAGATCATGTCACAATCCCTCAGAGGCCTAACTCAGCACTAACAGGGGATTTCCAAAACCGCACAATGTTACGAAGCAAAGCCGTTCGGGGGTACCCCCAAGGGAAAACGCGGGAAAGTCCGTGATGACATGAGGTTTACACATGCTTATATCAAATATAAATACGAGCTTTGCGCGCGGATATGCTCACATTTTGTTTGGTTACGGGAAGGCTACGGCACTGCCTGTGCAAAGCTGTACTGCATATTATAATCTGTGTTCGCAGATCATATCGCGCGAAGTTGAGTACTCTATATACTTCATGGTGTTTCCCCCGACAAAATTAGTCAAACTTAGTCCTCGCTAGCACACTGGCGTAAACAAACCCAAACATGCTTCAGGACGTTAATTGATAAACAGGGAAATCGAACTTCGAACGGGTTATTTTTGGAATCAGTGTGTTCATTTTTTCAAATTTACAGCATCCTTTTTAGGAAGATGCTTCCATCGATACATCCGAAAGACGTCTGACCAAGGAGGTATACGAAAGTACGTGACTTTTGTTGCGATTGTGGCTGGTGTCCTGCAGTAAACGTTACGTAACTCTGCGTTCTGTTCGCGACCCTGCAGGTGGATCGTGTTGACACATTGCGCTATTTCAGGCTTCAGCTCTCAGCGGTGCGATAGTGAACTGGCAAGAAGCCTTATGATATTATTTGCACATTTTTTGCAGAAATGAATGGAGTAAGCTAGTATAGGGACCTAATGACATGTTGTACATTTGCAGAACTACATACATGTTACAAGGGACTGTGTAGCATTTATCTGACGTGTGCCTTACGAATGAATTGCTGAACTTTCATCTTTTGTGATCTGGATGTTGCCTTTATCAGGATATACAATTTTGAATAAATTGATAAGCGGATGTGTCGTCACCCCGTGGAATACAATCATTGGAATTGAAATATTAACACAACTTACAACCCATTCCGTTCGAATACTATTCCCGTCTTGCGCAACACGCCAAAGCATCGTCTGTAACATTGTATACTTTGTGAACGCAATGTTTTAGTACTGTTTATTCACTAATCTGTTTTCATCAAACACAAAGAACTGGAAGACTACGGTGGAGATTTTAAATTGTGAATGTGTATTATGAAGGCATGGATTTTCAGATTGTGTAATGTGGAATTAGTATGGTGCTTGAAACCTTCTCTTCTTGCCTTTGATTCGTGACGAATCCTTGTGTCACGTATAGCCACGGGTTCAGCGTCCATGTAGACATATCAAATTATAAAGCCGAGGGGTGTTTTGCATCCCACGTGAACGGAAATTGGTGATTTTACCCTCTCTCATGTTTCGCGATATACATTTCTTCCTTTATTAATTCTTAATTTTTTAAGTCTTAATTTCGCCGTATCTAAACCTAAAGATTCACGGTTGCTCATTATTTTTTTCCGGACGCGGACGGGGTCCCAACGAGCCGAGCCGACAAGCAGCGGAGATTGCTTGACCTGGATAGGGAACCTAGGCCGGAAGCTGAGGCAGCGACATTCGGGGGAAGACCGTCGAGGGATCGATCAGAAAGACTCCTCTGGTTTTATACGATTGTGTGGTTCTTAATTCCTTGGCGAATTCGTGAGACTCTTTTAAACCCCGTCTCGCGGAAAAATAGAGGATTAACAAACGAGAAATGGTTTCGTTTTGTAACCACTTGTAACCGTGTCATGACTAATTTTTGAAACGCGAGCATAAAATGTTACTCATATGCCCTGAACAGGTGGATATTGCAAGGAAATGAACAGGCGTGCATTTGTCTCATGAAAAGGGTCATTTGCAGCCATTTGTGTGTGTGCTGTTTTGATGGAGCGGAGCTGAATAAATCACGGTTTATACAACCGAAGAGCTATAAGGAATTTAAACAGGAGGATAACTTTTTGACTTGTTCGTTGCAGCGGAGTGGAGCCATGGAAACTGAAACGAGCGCTAACACCCAAGAAACCAGGGAAGGAGAGGGGATGACACCCCCTGCAGATGACCCAGGTGAGCCGAAGGGGGAGATCTCTACAGAAGAGGTCACTTCCTCAGGAACTGATAATGATCAACAGGGTCAATCTAACAATAACTTAGGGGCGGCAGGTGGTAGGGATCATAGAACGGTTGTGGATACTGGCCCTGCGAGTTCGAGAAACTTTGATCACATTTATTCTCACGTTAGCATCGACCCAGAGCGGAGACGAAGTCGAGAGAGCGAACAGATGAACAACTCGCTGTGCGATTCCCAACTCGACCTGCCCGATCTCAACGACCTGATCGAAAGCCCTCTACTGCCACCGATCCCGAGAGAGTACAGTCTAATGCGGAGTATGTCTGGTGTTATGTTTGGATGCGAAGGAAATACAGTTCAAATTGAGGAAGACTCGACGCATAGCTTTGATACAGAGGGCGATTCGCGCTCATTTCTACTGAACGACACTCTCACCGAGGTTTCCGAGATGTATGCTAGCGCCAACACGTGCCCGGGGTCGGACAATGATTTCTACGCGCTGCCAGACGATGATTTGAAAAGCGATCCAATCTATGAGGAAATCCCAATTTTCAGAAGCCGCAAGAATCGCGACAGGAATGACAAGCCCGCCGCTCGATGCTCGCTAATTTCCAGTGACGGCACAATCTGCAGCGAAGACAATTCGGTCGACTGCCAGCTATCGCCCAAAGCTGGTGAAACCGACCTAACTTCTGACGCATGCGCGAGAGAAGAGGACAAACTTCGACTCCCTGTGCCGGATAGTGACATCATCTATCAGAAAGTGAACACTTTCAGCGACAGAAGCCAGTCGAGCTCAGTTGAGTCAAAGCAGCGAGAAGACACGATGGCGTTCTTTAAACGCTCCTTCGCTAGAGTGCGGTTAGACTTGTTATTCAGGAAAAAGAAGAACCACAAGTTTGTGGAATGTGTCGAGAAGGTTATCGAGGCCAGGAGAAGCGGCTGCATTGACGAGGATGGAAACATTATCAAGAATCTTGACGAACAATTAAAAAAAAACGGCAAGGACAAACCTACTTATAAGAAAAAGAAGCATAGTTTCTTATCCAAGCATCACCATCATGGAAGCGATAGCGACAAGCGTCCCGAGGCTGAGATCAAACCACAGGGCCGGATCATGGGGGTCCAGAACCCCAATTACCGTGAGTCTTACCCACTCCCTGAGGAAGATGACGGCTCCGAAGGGTACGAGTCGGCGAGTGAAGTCGAAACCGTTGATTCCACTGGAGGAAACTCATCATCTTCGTCGTCGACATCGACAAGTTCAAATACGGAACAGCCGACGAGCCCGAGATTATCGGGAATACTTAGCAATAGGAGTTCCCAGCATGAGCCGGAAGATACCGGCGATGTCGACAGCAAAGGAAATCCCGTGGTCCGACGGACCTCGTCTCGTCGCGTTCGCTTCTCGGACGAGGTCCAGGAATTCCAACACATCCACCGCGAGCTAATGACAAAAAAGGGAACCGACAGCGATGATGGAGATCATGGACATCGTATCATAATATCGCCGTCGACGACCTCGTCGGAAGAAGACGAAATTAGCGGTGAGGACACTGATACGTGTGTGCTAAGTTTAACGAAGAAAATCAACATGTTTGAAAACATTGGTAAACTGAACGCGGAGAGAGCAAAACTGTCGCCGAATATAACGCGCACATCCGGGCACAGACATAGCGACCCTGGGCCGACTAGGGACTCCATGAAACCCGACCCCGCCGAGTTCGTAACCGAGGTCAGCGAGAATGGTGACAAGAAGGTGTCCTCGTTCACGAAATCGAGGGTGGAGGTCTTCGAGAAACTGTCGAACATGAAGCCGAGCGAGCGACTGGCGCCGAAACCAAAGCCCAGAGCGAGTCTACTTGAGATCAGGGTCAACCAGACGAAGCAAAAGATCATGTTCTTTGAGCAGTTAAAAAGCGGGCAGATTATTCTCTTACCAGAGGAGGATTGATAGTGATGGAAAAGAAATGTCTCACCCATATCACCCTGGCGAGGGAGGGAATCCATAATAAATGTTGGCGTTTGAAAATGTAAATTGTGTGTAAGGGACGTCGATAAGGAGAAAATGCCGAATGAGGAATGTGTTTATTTAGCAGTTGAAGCGTGGCCAGAGTCTGACCGGAGATGGGCGGACGACATCTACAATCAGTCTCCATAGTAAGAGTTCAGAACATCGCACGAACTGTAACGTTTATATGGCGGCTTTGGTGAATGTCTATCGTATTTTTAGGACTCTGGTGAGATGAGACCAAAATGAAAGGGCAATGTTATACCTCAAAATTACGTCTTTAAGATGTGAGTAACCTCGGATACTGAATTCCGCAAGACATTCGTTTTCTACTAAGTACCGGAGGTATGGGTCTGACTGCGTATGTTTTTAGAATACATGTTGTTTTCTTTTGATATATGGATATCTAACAAACAAGAATGTTGTTGATTGTGTTTACTTCTTTCTCAAGTCGGCCTCCAACGTTAGCTTGAGATGAAGGTGATAATTATATACGGAAGGGAAATTAGGGAGCAGAGCTAGAGATTAGACCATCGTGTCGAAATGAACGTCTTCCCCTGAAACTCAGCTTAGTGTAATCTTGAGCTAATGCACTTTACAATGATGTCTTCCGCATCATCACCCGCCTTAAAGTCTTCGAGCGGATCTTCAAGGTGGGCTTTAACTGCTACACTACCACACTGCGGTATTCCTAGTAGAGTTATTGCATGTATGATGCACGCACGGCGCTGAAGGGATTAAGGGGTGGGCATCCACCAGAGGATTCGGTAGAGCAGGTGTGCCGAGAAGAGAAAGAACAGAAGGAGGAAGCCGGCAAATTGATTGTTATGTGGACGGCGGGTGAGTGTATACATAATATACCCAACAGGTAGCTGAACGGACGTCGCCGTTAGCCAAAAGAGGGGTTGTGCAAGGTATTTTAACTCATAGAGCGCTGTTGATGCAGCTATGGGTCCGTATGTAATGCACTCAATTTCAGTAAGGCGCTGTGAACCATCCAGAACGCCATGAGTTAACGGGTAGCCAGGACGTACCTGGAAAAAGTCCGATCGCTCGGTTGACACGAAAGGGGAAATGATATAATTGCTTTGTCAGGGGTGCACCTTAATAGACGGGGTATGGGTACGCTTCTGGGGCGACCTCCTGTCAGGGTGGCTATATTTATCCGCCGTCACATGTCCCGACCGATGAGCCAGCCATAACCGCAGACACGCTATCTTACAAGAGGCACATTCACCAACCGATAATTTTGTTTCTTGAGTTACATTATGTTCCATTCATTAATAAGTATTACCGGTACGGCCGACTCACCTTAAAATGTACGTTGATAAATTCAAAAATGTGTTATATCACGGTTGCAAATACACACACAAAATAAACTCTCGGGCAAGGATGATGATTTTTTTTAAGGGATTGTGTAGAGCATTTTATTAATCAGTGTTCTTTATATTGAGAGTCGACTGTATATTGATACAACAGCGCTTAGTATGTATTTGTTCGATATATTCTTTGATACCCGTTATGTAAATGGTTCCATCTACAATTTTAGTTGTATATTAATACTTTGTTATAAAGTTAAAATACATTTCAATCGCTTTTATAATATTGTTCTTAGTTAAGAATTATTTGTTTTGCACACCAGGCCTTTGATAAGTCGTTGAGTTTCGTAGTTGAAGGTTATCCACTTATGTATAATAATAACACATTCCTGTCTTAAGGTTGTTTAAAGACTCAATGTCATGATGAACTAAAAGTATGTGATTAATTTCCCATGTGCGTATAGGAAATGTGAGCATCTTTAATAAATTGCCAAGGAACTTACATGCTAGTCATTGTCGTTATGTTCCAGAGATTGCGCTGATATCTGGGGCCTCGTAAATCCTCGAAAGAATGGGGGATTTAGAAATGGCTTTCGCTGTCAAATATTCTTTCTCAATGCCAATATCGTGCTCAATATAGCTTTTGTAATTTTATTTGTATGGCTGAGATTATATCTTACACATGTTTTTATATGAAAATATATGCGCTTCGTTTCTATATATATTCATTCCATAAAAGGATAAAATCAATATATGCGTGAACTGGTGAAGGTCTTTCAACAAGAGAAAACAAAATTATATCAAATGGTTATGTCAAATATGGATAGAGGCATTTTTATTGAGCTTCAATGCCCAACTTGGTATTACACATGTCATGCACAAATGTTATATCCTTCAAGTAAAATTTGACCTCTGAAGGTCTTTAGAAATAAACCCATCATGACTTTTGCCAGTACGTGTCAGTACAACCCTGGTTGGAGCCGGGGCGGGGGCTTTAGCCTTCAGGGGATATCACGCACATCAACTCCGTAATACCGTATAGAAGTAACAATGTATACGTTGGCATTGTTGGCACTTTTCCATGGTTTCTAGGGATTTGGGGGTATTGTGCAGCTGAACTGTCAAAGAGTGAGTCAACCTTGTCAATTTAAGCCAAACTCTGTAGAACATTTGCATTGTTCTTGTCATTTTAAGCTGTTATTTCAGAATTTTAGCCCATGTGTGCGAGATGAGTGTAGCCTTTGGGGAACGCCCAGCCTGTTACTGCTGTCATTTGCTTGAAAATCACGTTTATAAGAGTACAACATTCTATACAAACACGTTTACCCTATGAGTGTATTCTTAGGGGGTAAGGGTTTTCATTTACTTGAAAGTGCTAGTAACATTTTCACACCATTCATACGGAAGATTCTGCAATAAGAACGTATACTTAGGGGGGCGGCAAGCCTTTCGCAGTCATTTGCATGATTTGGAGCAAATCCACCCATATATCCTGATCTTTTATCCCCTTTTTGTACAGAAATCTCTCCTGTAGGAGTGTAAACTTTGGGGAACACCTTACCCAATACCGGTTGATGGTGACAATTATGTCACCCATACAGTGTAATATTTAGGGACACCTTGTCAAGTATAGGGTTGTCAAGGCGATACAAATGATGCATTCACCCGAAGGGTTGCTAATTTTACTTTACGGAATGGTGTTTGAGCAATAATGTTCTCTAATAAGTGTATGAACTTTGGGGAACCCCTTGTTGATCGGTTGGTTACCGTTACAGGGCTGCCAAGGACAGGGGTGAATTCATCTCCCCTAAAGACCTTTGACTCAGTCTACGCATGATCTGTATGACATGATATTCATAACATTACCGGATATTAGACAACCACAAAGGCAGAACAATTATGAACTCACCCTGATGGTAGTTTGCTTTACCATACATTATTACGAACATAAGTATCTCCCATATGAGGTATGAACTTTGGTGAACGCCTTACCGGTTACAGCGCTGTCAAGCACATGGGTGATATCATTCATTCCTCCCTGGACATGCTAAAAGGCTTTGACTCACTTTATCTCCTGCTGCTTACTCAGTATATATTGTGATTGTTATAACCTTACCAGTTAAGATTGTCGACTTAAATTCGGTTGAATTCAACCTTACTATTCTGCGCTTTACACCATCGAACTACTAAGTAGTTGGTCCATGATTGAACATAGAACTTCCCCAATGCCATCGCAGGGTATATTTGTGGTGAACGCCTTACCGGTTATATCTGTATATAGGGCTGCCAAGGACAGGGGTGAAACCATTCCCCCCTAAACAAAAATAAAACTCTTGACTCACCCTAGGCATAGCTGCTTACTCAGTGTGCTGTGATATTCGTGACAAGGCCGGAAACTTGACGTGTGACATGTTTAATTGGTAGAGGGTGATCCTTAATCCTCATCGGAGTCGCTTAGGTTAAGCTGAGGGGTACCACATCTCAACTTCACCCTTATATATAGACGGTGAGGGGTACGCAAGACCAAGGGGTTGTGGTGTTGTCGATCTGGAAGATATATTTGTATTATCGCAGTGAATTCGAATTTCACTTAAACACAAAAGCTGAGGCTTCATGACAATTGGCAATGAATGGTAAAGATAAGACAGACATTGAGAGAATAAACAGTTGGTCTAAGGAACATTTCACTTTTAACTCCACGTGCTGCTCGACGATTGAGCGCCTTTTTGCCTTAACACAAAACCAATTATACATGCTTGATGGGTGAAGGATGTTTTTATAACTTTGTTTAACAAATTAGGGGGCCTCGGACTTATTTAATTTGGTGGGTTTTAATCACAAAATGAAGACATCACTCACCGGTGATGGAAGGATGCACCAGGTCGAGGAAACAAATCGAGTCATAGGCAGACGAACATAAACTTGTTTAAAGAAAAAGGATAACGGACTTAACGTAGTCCCGCCTTTGTCATCAATGAAACAATTAGGGGGTGTCAGTGATGCACCGGTATCCTTTTGTAATTCTTCTTCTGGAAGCCGTTAGGGGGTAATTAAGAGTCATTTAGGGTGGGATTGTTTCACTAATTGCAGTCGGAAACAGGTGCGATGAAGAGGAATAAATTAAAAGGATGTCTCTGTGTCATTAGGTCCTTGGAATTCTAGGTAACCTACATCAGATAGGGCTCCAAATTGACTTAATTTCAAGTTAGCTCCATGATTTCCATGTTCCAAGCGCAATCATGACACCCGAAAATAAATTACATTTACATGTTTAATATTCATATCCAGTCGGAGGAAGAAGTTGTGATATTTAGTGGTTCAATATTATTTACAGATGACATACATAATTGACCAAACATATCCGGTTTTTGTTACGAATGCACGTAGTTGTACAAATAATTGGACATCTCTATTTGATGACATTTGATTGATGTTGTCATATTTCATGCATCATTTGGCACAAAACGCAAACTTTCGAATATTAAGCGGAAATTGAGGCTCTAACTAGCCTCGACTTTGCGGGAAATTATTTTTATTTGGCACAATTTTACTTTTCGTTTTTGTGATTCGGTCACATTTGCAGGGTCAGCTTACATGCTTTATTGTCAATTTACCTAATGCACAAGGTCTAAATGTTAATCATATCAGTGCCAACACTGTTTTACTACTTACATCTGTCACCATCATATCAGTCGATATTTTAAATTGATTCTATTGCTTGAAGCGAAATCATATTCATTCATTCATGAGTAAATGTTTTCGACTGCTCTCAATCCAAACAATTCAAAGTCTTCCATTCAGCAAGAGTCACCTAATTGGCTATTTAAAACGTGCAATACAAAGATTTTTTGTAATATTCAACCATTCGAGAAAAATAAATCAGTATTGTCAGTCGACTCGCATCAGGAACTGTTTAACTCGACTTCAAAACAAGTACAAATACTGATTTCCATGCTTGAACGTACATAAACAACATACATTAGTTTTTGTGTTGCTATGTGTCAGTTTTCTTCATGTCCTATCTGTCCCAGTTACTTGTCGTGTTTAGTATTCTTAGATTTGTCACCCATTTTCTTCTCTCTATTGCCAACTAGCACTAACAAAGTAGCAATATTTGCGTAGCGTTCTCCTTTCCATATTCATGTAATTATGTTTATACTTCATCATAGTTTAAATGTGTTAATACTATATAGACCAATGTGTATAGAGATTTATTGAAATTCATTTCAAGTTATCAATTGTTGCATTCTATAGAATAATACGTTTTGTTTTCTAACATTGTTTTAATTGATCGCAAAATCACTCTAATCTCGATAAATAATGTATATCAACTTATCTGAATATTTACATTTTTTTCTATATGAACTTTCCAAGTACACTTTGTTGTCAATATTGTTCGCGTAAATGCTACAAAAATCTGGCTTTTAATAACTACATGTAGAAGCAAAATAGTAAAAAAAAATATGTTATTAACAGCTCTATCTGCGTCATTAGACATGTTAGAGAAAAAGCTTAGCACTGTCTATATCAATACTTTGTGTAGGCATTTAGTAGGAGACTGTATCAATTAGCATTTCATTATAGACAATGTTATTGTATAGGAAAGCAGATACAGCTACATCGCAGACTCTACTAATCAGCTCTTAATGCTAATACATTGTTATTGTTTAATATCAGATATATTTACTTGTTAGACCATTTTAATTAACCCATTAAACACTGGTATTGCTTGATAGCTGAGACGTCTACATTTTAATTAATACATTGTTATTGTTTAATATCAGATACATTTACATGTTAGACTATTTTAATTAACCCATTAAACATTGTTATTGCTTGGTAGCTGAGACGTCTGCATTTTAATTAATATAGTTAAGTATGTATTAGATACATAGTAATTGGTTAATATCATATACATCTACATTTCAGAATAAAATTAGCATTTAATAGTAGAAAGATTGTTATTGTATTGTAGCTGCTACTTTTACGTTGCAGAAAGTATTAATTAACACGTTTTGCAATCACATCACCATAATAATAATGTTTTTGCAAGATAGCAGTCATAGAGTTACCTACTAATAATTATCTTCCTGCATTTATGACTTTATTCCATTGTAGAATTGCATCAACTAACAATTAACATAATCATTAGAACACTTCATTGGATACAGGGAGATGGCTACGAAAGAAATTATTGAAAAGGAAATATTTTATTTATCATCGATCTAAATTTATACCGGATTGTACACCCAAATGTGTCTCTTTTAAATAATAAAATATATAGAAAATATATTCATAAAGCTAAGTATACGTATATATTTGATAGTTGCTACACTATGTTTCAGGCAGCTAGGTAGAACATATATGCCCGGAGTACCCCATCAGAGAAACAAATAGTGCTGATATAAATGAACATTTATTGCTTCTAAATTAAATCATGTATTTCAAAACCTACCGTTTTTCTACATCTGTCAATTGAGTCTTTGAATTGTATCTCGTACTGGTATATGAATTATACAGTCATATTATTAATTATCATATGATGATTAATTACAATTATTATCATGAGATCATGCAATTTGCTAAAATTACTACGTGGTTAGAGACGTTTGATATTTAACCATGATGGCGCCTTAGATACTGTTTGTACAATCATATTACATGTATTTGTATACGTAATAGGTCTTTATATATATCATATTTTTTATATAGCACAATCTGTCTGAACTTCGCAAATAGTCTCTGACATATTGTTGTAAAACGACTCTACGATGGGTATATAAATATATCCCCTTATTATATCACAACAGGATCTGGCGTATTAACGTCTTACTCCGTATGGCGCTGTCAATGGTCCGGATATTATTATGCCATGTTGTATTAAGTGCCTGTCCGGTTTGTTTATAGCATACATATTTTCTATTTATTATGGCAAAACTACTCGGTGAATAGTTTTACTTCTTATGGGACTCGGAAAAAAACGTGGGTGATATTTTGACAAACTCATTATTATTTGTACGATGCCTTGTCATTATTATCACATCATTATCCCACATATTTTCTCGTCAGGCGCTTCCAAGTTTGAGGGTGTATGTTCGATATAATCGTTATTTCAATTATCATCTTAAGAGGAAATATTTTATTATCGTGTATTCCCTCACCAATATCTAATGATGTCCTGAACAGTGTGACGGATTTATTGACATATTTGAAGTGACTATGTGTTCAACACGTTTTTTATGTATCAGAACCGGATACATTCCACACAAGTTGTGGGTGATATTCTGACTAAAAAAACCATGATGATAATTGCCTGTACGATATATCTTCATGTATTATCGCATCATTATCCCACGTATTCCCATCACGTGGCTCTCAACTTTGTGGGTGGTGTATTGACATTATATTGACCTGATGGTTTCTCACATGATGCGAATTACTATATTAAAGTGATGGAGCATGATAATAATCAGTCAAATATGTATAGGGTAAACGTTTGGATATACAAATAATACATGCAGTATTGTTTATATTGTTGTAAGGATAATATTTGTGAGGTACACTTCTAACTTGGCATCAGTATTCTATGTCTATTTTTACAACGTCTATATTTGTCATATGACATAGGTTTACTATTGTCTTGCTTTAACCGGAAATGTAAGAGGTTCTAGGAAGTGCATATATAGATAATGATGAAGCTTCCTAGCGTTACATTTAATTTATTTGTTTTAACGATTGTAGATAATAACTTAACTTGTTCACTTTCTTGTTTGGTGTGTTCAAAGTTGAACCCTCAATATCATAATCTGTTCTCATTTTGTTTTACTTTCTTCGTTGTTTGGGGGGTATCATTATGGTTCGCTTTCATTTTTTAAATATAAGCTCACTGGTATTCGTTTAGTATTATACATTTTTACAACTGATTTTATAAACATGTATTAAAAACATTTGTGCCATCCTCATCTATACTCAAATCAATAATGCGACCCAAACAGGATATTGTGACGAGTGAGTTAATTGATTGGTGCGATGTTCACTACTATCAATGGTTCATGTTTTACTAGGATGTTTTACTTATGTATTATTTCCTGAATCTGAGAAAAGCTATAGGATCTACTTTCATCTGATAACAACATTAACTAATTTGTGCGGAAGCTTTATTGTCGTTTTGATTATTTGTACTGACTATGTTCAGTCCTACAGATAAATTAACAACACTCATTAGTATTATATGTTATCACTCAAGTATATTCAGGAAATCAATATGAGTACGTCCTTTACAAACAAAGAGAAACTCACCAAAGCAAAGTCGGGAATGTATTCTGGAGAAGAAGAAAAAATGTCGCACATTTTGATCAAGTATCTAAGAACAGCTGAGCTCAATAAGATGTAAAACTATCCATAGGAAGGAAAGGACTTAATCCATCCTTGGTTTATATCTCATTTTCGTCTTACGGGTTTTATTATATTTTTTGCAAATCACGTAAGAGGCTGAAATCCCTCGATGCTGAAACTAAATCCAAATGCAAGGCCAAAAATGCTGACAAATCTGTACAGTTGATATTGGATCTTTCAAATTTCCGTCAATTTGATGAATTTGGGCGTGGGTGATTTAATGTAGGGCGGGGAATCTCTAGTGGAATTAATTCGGCATCGGACAAAATCGCGAGCGAGCGAGTTAACTCTTACAGTGTCAATGTGGTATAGAATATGAAGTGCTCAATACCATAACATAGCCATGATAGTACTGTCCATATACGGGGAATGTATATTTTATTCAGAAGAGTTAAATGAAAGCTCGTTGGGTGAACTTCAATCACACTCCCCTTGATCATACTAAAGGATTGTCGAAATATGCCAAACTTTTAACATTTACACCACTTGTGTTTAACAGGTGCTGGTAATAACAAATGGCTCACTTCACTTTTCCGTGATAGTTGTCTTTATACATGTAGTGGCATTGAATTATTAATGTGTATATTTGTTAAGAAAAACAAAAATAGCACAATAGAAATGGATGGACAACGTGTACATTCATTACGAAAGTTAAATAGTAAAATGCATTGGAAAGACGGTGTGTAATTTGTATGATATACGAATAGGAATGTATTATAACTTTCTTGTACAAATTGACATCTGTACATTATGCGTTCTGTATCTTGGTCTGTTTTATAAGTGTAAGTCATTCAAACTGCATTGTTATTTTGATGTGCTTAAGTTAGTAAGTCACAAAAATCAAGACAAAATGTCGTTTCATTTAGTTTTACACATGTATGTTATACACCGTGACAATCGAATAACTCCCTCTGTAGGATGGTAGGCTTGCTGCAATACTGTACATGTTTCATGTTAATGTTGAAAATACTTGTTTGTAATGTGATTTGTTTGAATATGCATATTATATTTTGCAAATAATTGTGTATACTTGCCCTTTATAATGTATTCAGGACGTTCTTTAAATAGTTTGTTTGTATATCTGGATGATGTAATATTGTAAAGATGTGTTCATTATTTTACCACTAACATTGTTAGTGAAGTGTGTCGTGTGATAAAAGATAGCACTGATATTATATTAAGTTTTACGTCTTTCCATTAAAAAAATCCAGCAAATAGGTTCATAACGAATATATTTTTTATAATCGTGTACTTCCATAATAGTTTAAATATACTGCGGTGCAATAAAACTGATGGTGCAATTAAAATGTCAATGTGGAGTTGTAAAATATTGTTACATGTACATGTTTAAAAATTATGCAATAATTATAATGTTGTAATAAAGAAGAACGATTTTTATATGAAAAATAGAAGTTATGTTTTAATGATTTGCATCTGTGTTTGTGTGTGCGTTTATGCGTGTATGCGCGTATGTGCGTGTGTATGTGTTTTGTTTTGCTCCGAATGTGTGTGTGTGTGTGTATGTGTATGTGTGTGTGTGTGTGTGTGTGTGTGTGTGTGTGTGTGTGTGTGCGTGTATGTGTGTGCTTGTGTGTGCGTGTGTGTGTCTTTTGGAGTTATCTGTGTGCAATTGTGTGGGTAATTGATTGTGATGACGATGGCGACGTCAGTTATTTTTTTCCCGCACTGGCCCCCAACTATTGCGTGGTCATCGTCATAATCAATTCCCTACACAAATTCACTCAGAGAACTCTAAAATCGCGATAATAATTAGGACAAACACACTTTGTTCTTGACTAAAATCAATGTCATGTTTTGCTTCGAATTCTCAGCCAATTTGTGGTAAGCTTGCTATTCAATTTCGGCTATATGTAGCCACCACACTACACACTAAAAAGTAAAGGTACACAATTTAACCCAAAATGTTGAACAATAGCAGCACCCTGCTAAGGGATGCAAAGTTGAACCTTTATTTCTTAGTGTGTACCACCAGATTAAACATGTTAAAGGTGGGTATGATACCTATGTGTGGAAGGGGAACAATCAATGTATTACTTTATTTTGTTAGATTTTACTGTTGGTTTTTTCTTTGGTAAAATTATTGGGGAATTAGTGACTCCATCCACACACCTACCCCGCTGACTTCCACCTCATACATGACGGAGTGGCACATAATGTAACGCGGATACAACTCTCGCAATTAGGATCTTGGATAATCTTGCGCCCAAATCCCACTAATCGCTAGGACTTGTATTTCCAGTTTATTCAATCAAACATAAACAATATGTACAATATATACAAAGTTTAAAATATAGTTATATAGTTACAAAATTATGAATGATTCGGGCCCAAGAGAAGCAAATGCTTATTGGCAGGGCCCGCTTATACATGCAAAACATAAAGTAATATTCAATTCATATACCCTAAAGAAACGAACAAAGATAACAAAATAAAAAAAAATAGATTTTTTTAAGAACTGGCTCCGTGTAGCTTTCTTGTCCGTAGCTTCTTGACCAGTGATGTAGATCCAGGATATTAACAGGAATATATTATGTAGTACTAGTATATACAAACCTCCTAAGTTAACCCTATTTGGCAACTAAAAGAATCTGTTATTGTATACTTAACCCTATCATCTCAAAAAGAACCTAGAATCGAAGTAAGCAAGTGCGGTTTAATGAGTTATGAGCTCTGGAAGCTGGGACAAGGGAATAATTGTATTAACCTGTTTTAAAATACCTCACTGGTCCATTGGATTTGGTAAAATTACTGCCAAGGACACGTATCGATCGCAGATGCTGCTTCAATCCAATTCAAATCTGCTGGACCCTTGCTCCTTTATACCTTTAATACATGCCTTAGGAAATGATTAAGTTGAAGTCCATAGGGGCGTTTTACCGGTCCCTCTTGACTAAAGAGGGCGTGTTAGCACTCGAGTTAATTTCCTGTGACTAACCCATACACTATCGCGGGGATACTGATTTACACTAACCGTACACACGAAGACAGTATCAAAAATACCTCACTGGCCCTACGGTTTCGTAAAACTGCCGCCATGGCCAAATGGCCTGTCTAAACGCGGATTGCTGCTCCAACCCTCCAATCCATTTCAAACCTGTTGGACCATTGCTCCTTTATATGATCGGAAATCCATAGGGGTGTGTTTGCCGGCCCCCTCGACTGAAGTGAATGTGTTCACACTTTACTTTATTTCATGTGCTTAACCCATACGGTATGTTGCGAAGGGGCTGCTACTTTTACCACCTGTTAACACGATGTCTTAATTTGCAGCTCCAATATAGATTGTATTTTAAGAGTTACTTCGCGGCTTATGTTAGAAGTCCTATGCGGTTCGATGACTGTTCAGTTCTTCCAGCTAATACTTCCCTTTGGGGCCTTTATTAATTTTACGACGTAGTGCCTCTTCCCGAATCAGCGACAGTCACTGCAGTTTCGTATAACAGCGACTAGAAAGTTACTGCCCGGTGGGAGTGTCGTGGTATATTAGTTCGGGCCTTCGTCATTAAATACTAGGGTTGTGGGTTCGATGGGTTTGATTCCCAGCCGCGGCACGTGTGTCCTTCAGCAAGATACATGTACTTTATCCACATTTGCTGCTCTCAACCGAGGTGTAGTAAATGGGTACTTGGCAGGAATGTATTCCTTGAAATGCTTGAGCGCTTGAATAAGGCGGCTCGGCTAAAGCCAAGGTAATAATGCTCCGAGCGCTTTGAAACTTAACTGCAATAAAGCGCTTCATAAAAATTGACAATTATTATTATTATTAATACCAGTATTTTTCATAATTTAATGGGTATTAATTTGTTTACTTAAACCTATATTATTTGGTGTACATATTTCGACCGGAAATATCTAAATGAGTCCATGTATTCCTGATTTAATGGGTATTAATTTGTTTACTTAAACCTATATTATTTTGTGTACATATTTCGACCGGAAATATCTAAATGAGTCCATGTATTCCTGATAACCCCGAATGCTATCACCTTTAGATATGAAATCCTTCAAGTTTCAATTTTATTTATCTTTCTTTCATAACACACATTACACATTACAAATATGACATGAATATAACTAGTTGACAGAATATGGCGTTACAATAGAACGATGAGGTGACCCTGGTTGAAAGCAAAGCTTACTAACATTATAAGAATCTATCTCTCATATCTGTTATATCATCTTGTGTTTGACTTTGCAATAGATTCATACATTTGGGGACTACAAATCTATCTGGAAATCATCACGAAATCATGACTTATTTGTCAACTATTTATCATTTCATTGTTTAATCATGTTACAATGTAGGCAACCAACAACCTTTCATCTTATTCCCGAAGCTGGCCCGAGTATTGAGCAAAATGTGCCTCTACTTCGTGCCGCATTTCACACTCAAAATGTAATTACATTAAAACAAAATTCTTTCCCGTGGCTTACAGGATAATCTGAAAACCTACGTCAACAAAGAACGATGATGCCAAAATGTACGCTTTTTAAGTTTAAAAAAAGGTAAGTTTGTTTAAAAGGTGATCTCCTAGCAACGAAATGTCCTGATCATCATGATCTCCACAGACTTAATTCACCTTGCCAATGGTTATACCTTACCCAACGGTTAGACAGGGACCCGTACATCCTCATGGGACTTCAATTAACGACTGAAATGATAACTAACTGACACTGGTCTCATAACTTGCGTTTCGTTAAGATATAAGGGAGTCAGCATATTGTTGTTGTGGTATTCCCGAGGCTAGGTATGTTGTTCAACAAGATATACATCAACTTCGTCTTTGCGCAGCTTAATATATTTATAAAAACGACGTAAAACAACTTTTCCTTCCATGACCTATGAGAGAGCTTCCCATTGAATCTTCTAGTCCTATATGGGTGTCCAAATTTTGGTTTGGAAGTTATTACAACTTTATCAAACTGGAGCAGGCAAGGTTGTTGCTAGGAGGGTCCCTTCAGAGCGGAATCCTCTTGATGTGTTAGCTTTGCTCAAATCAAACACATCATTTGGCGACGGCTTTTTAGCTATGTTTTTGTAAGCCTTGAAGCAGGTTCTTCCATAACGACTGTTCTAAGTTGATAATCTTCTCAACGCCTATACAGGAAAGTACATTATATCTCAGAATGTCGACTAGGCAGAAAACTGTCAACACTTACTAAAGGCTAGCTAGATTTCGATTATGATACACCTCATCCGCGCGAAACTTTTCGAACCTCTAAAGTGACTTGAAAACGCCTTTTCCTTCCCGTGGCTTTAGGTCTGGGGTATTAATGCCAGCACCTCAAGTATTAGTCCGAAAAAATCAGCCAATGTTTGAGGGTTCTTTGACGATTTTTTTCTTTCTCACCCGTTCTATATATGGGTGGATAGTTATGACGTCATAATATTGAAGGACCCCCCATAACGAGATGGATTTTTCTGTCAACTTAAGTATATGCTCAGTGTCTAACCTTGGCCATGTTGGCATAGTTGGGGTAAAGATAACAACCAGGAGATGATTCTGAATTTCTAAGATGTATTACGTTAAATACGTTTGCCAGAATTTACGAAACATACCAAACTCCTAGACCTTTAGCTCCGTTAAACATTATATGCATGCACAATTTGGCGACATTTAAATATGGTTGTTTGCCTCCGGTCCGGGTTCTTTCAGTATGACTGCTGCATGCTGATAACTTGACAAGCCAAATGTTGTAGAATAATCTTGTGCCTCGAACGTAAATTTAAATCGAGGTAGTTTGCCGTCGACATATTCTCAATTCTAGGTAGATTTCGATCATGATAACGTAAACTTTAGCAGCTTTTTACACCCTAACCTATATAAAGCTTTAAAAACACCCTTTCCTTTCAAAATCATATGAGCATACCTCGGGGTAAATTCAATTTGTAAAACACTTATTCTTTATCAAGTTTGTGCAAGATGGGTCTTTGCTAGAAGAGCCCGCGACCACAGACAATTCCTTATTTTTCTTTTAACTCGAATGAACTAGTGACTATACATCACTTGGCAACGTAAGTTTGGTTTGGGGGGTTGTACCACTCCGTTCCGTTTCTTTAGAACTATACCAAGCTGATAGTCGGATAAATGTCAAGTTAACGTTTGTCTACGTAGGATGTCATCGAGGTGGCAAGCTTTCAACGTCTACTCCAAGCTGGATAGATTTGTATTAAGATATACGTCAACTTCGCGAAACATTTCACACCTCTAAAAGTAATCTGCAAACACCTTGCCTCCCCTTGCCTATATGAGTATATGACGGGAATCCCACGAGAGCTCACCTTGATGACCTTCGGTGGAAAAGAGTCGAAGACATACCTAGCCATCTTGTAGAGTTCTGGAGCGGACAACAATGCTGCTGTAGACAACAATCAATCAACATAGTAATAAGTCTGGTCAGATGGTTAGTTGGATATACATCAACTTCGCGCCATGTTTCACACCCCTTATAAGATGACACCCCAAAACACCTTCTTTTAGAAACCCTCCTGTCAATGATCCCAACTGACTTTTAAACATTTAGTTTAAAAAAACCTTCAGGTAGAAGTGACGGACCAAACGGAATTCCAATCCCCTTTGTTTCGTCATGATGTCAACCCGTTCAGGCCTGACTCCAGTAATGTACGGGCTATATGGTCTATCGAGAATGGATCTTATAGTTATACCATGTATACCTAAATAAAAAAATATTATATGACACCTTGGAATGTTCTCGCAATGTGATTGGTTGAATTCAGGTCACATGACATTCGTGGAAATGTACCATTCCACGATTTTGAAGTCATTTACTCTTTTTTAGTACCATTCAACGATAAATGACGTTATTAAACGTGCAATGGTACTTTTTTTTAGTACCATTCAACGATAAATGACGTCATTAAACGTGCAATGGTACTTCTTTATGTTGTTGTTGTGCAAGCGCCAGCGCGCGTTAAAAATAACTGCGCGCATTGCGCAGATATTCCATTCATGAACAAGCGCATTAACAAACATTACGCACTCAAGTCATGCAGCTGTGATCTGAGCCAGTGATCTGGGCCAGGGCCGCGATAAAGTGTAAATTTCTGAAAATATCAAATGAAAAAAATATCTATTTAGGGATCTATTTTAGTTTTTACACCTACATGTAGGTGTCATATAAAACAAATAATAAATGTTTTTCCATTCGTGCAATGGTACGAATATTTTCATTCGGTGAAAGATGGAATGTTCCATTCAACTCGGCTTCGCCTCGTTGAACATTCCATCTTTCACCTCATGCATATATTCGTACCATTGCACTCATAAACATTCATTATTTGTATAGTATTGAACAGGATAATGTGCATTGGTACCTAATTTAAAGATGATTCGTCTTCGTACATCAGACGCGCGGTTCCATCTTGCGAACAAGCTTGCGAACGTGTTGCACACGGTGTGAAATAGTGCGCACAAACTAGCCTACATCCCAATGTTCGCACCGCCCTCTACATGCCCATGCATGACAATATTTAAAGAGATCTAGTTATTTTGTTGACGTGTGCCAAAAGTGATGCATGGTTGATGTGAAGTGATATTCCCTCTCTCATTGCACTGACTTTGTACACCGTTATGACTATCCAGTGGATATTTAAAGATCCAAGCACTTTAGTCGTAAATATTTTTTAACGAAAGGGAAATTTAAAAAAACGAAAACCTGTTCCATGCTTGTATTGGTAATACGGATATAACAAGGTATGAGAGAACCTGTAGATTACTAATTACGATTTGTGGATTTGAACAATGTTACTAGATCCCTTTAATAATTTTAATAAATAACAAAATTGAGAATGTTGTTGCAGGCTCATTTCATAACTGCTGTACCGAGTTGATAACCTCTTGGTCCCTGACAATATATCTCGTGTATGTTGTAAGATAAAAACAATAAAACAATCAATCAATCAATCAATCAATCAGTCAGATGGTTAGTTGGATATACATCAACTTCGCACCCCCAAAACACTTTCTTTTAGAAGCCCTCCTGTCAATAATCCCAACTGACTTTTAAACATTTAGTTTAAAAAAAACCTTCCGGTAAAGAAGCGTCTCGGGATACAGACATCTTCTAAGATCTACAGCAAACAAGGTTGCTACTAGGACTGTTGAACTTGCATGACTTACTGCAATCCTTAAACTTGTATAGCTTCAGTTAAAACAAATATGTAAACGTCATTAATGTATGTTGTTGTAAGCTCCTGGTTACGTCTTACGGACTGTTACAAGCTGATAATCTTACATGTTGACAGTTTGAAAGAACTTGAGAAATCTTAATGTTTGAAACGAAGAGGCAATCAATCATCGGGGATTTCAAGCAAGATATATATCAACATCCCGCCATTTTTCACACTCCTACAACAACACACTCTCCTCCCCTTCGCTTAAGAGCGGGAATCCCAAGAGGTCTCAACAACTTACCTGACTTTAAAGGAATTGTACAGTTTGGGTCAAACATAATTTAGTAGCAAAAACTTGTTAGTTATCAACTAACAGTAATAGTTCAATAATGCTTGAATGGAAGAACAAGATATCAACGGCGAAGATTCAGGGCTGTTTTATTTTTAAAAAACAGCTGTTAACAAAACAGGGCGCCCTCCAGATACCTCAAGTTTGAACCATTTTTAAAATCATTCTTGGTAAAAATCATTTCTCAACAAAGAGATCGTCAAAAACAAATTAAAAACTATTTTGGAATATGTTCAGATATGACATCTGTAGGATTTATTAATATTTTCTTAAATTATTGAATAAAACTTGGTCGCCCACATTTATTCCAATCAGATATATGTAACGATATTTCAGCCGTTTCTTAACCGATTTTGATTTTTCAAAAGGTTGGATCTGTCATTAAAGTATAGGGCTTTTTCAAATTGTACACTTCATTTTTCATTACCTCACAAAACATTATTGCTTGAAACGCCCTCCAAACAAAAACTAAACTACCCCTTTAAGGTAAAGACGGGTGGAAGCGGGGACGACAAGGTCGATGGGAGGGGTGTAAGGCGTGTCTCCTAAAACCGACTTCCCGTTTACTTCTCGATCCATACCAAAGGCTTATGTAAAGTGTGATCATAGGTTTCGGGCGTGGTCAAAAATGATATGTATGTGAAGATTCTGAATAAGATTTAAGTAGATTGATGAACTCAATCCACACTTGGAGTGTAGGCGTTTATTTTGTTACCTGCCTACGATCGATAATATGCCTACTGCAACTTTGGGAAATATAACGGTAACTAAAAGGGAAGAGGTTTTGTTTAGTATCAATTTAAAAAGTTAAAGTTCTTTTGCGATTACCTGTTGAGAAAGACTGTCTCCTTATAAATGGGTGTTAACTTGACGCCCGAAAAGATATTCTACAATTGAACTTGTTCATCGTAAGTTTATCGTTCATAACGACCACGTTTTCTGGTGTCCTCTTATGATACACATAGGCATATTTAAATTCATCGTCTCACCATCGTCTCACCATCTAAATTCACGCACACACGCGACCTCACACACACGCACACACACACACACACACACACACACACACACACACACACACACACACACACACACACAAACACACTCATACACGCCAATATATGTATTCATGCACATCTCACACGCACGTAACACGCGCATAACACTACGTTTTTGAAGTATTATTCATATTCACTTTAAAATAGGACAATTATCACTGTATTAATTAAGTGTATTTTGGGTTAGCTTGGTACGAAAAAAGATCCATTCTTGAGGATGAAACAATATACACGCTTAAGTTTCAAATAGACTCCCATGCTAAAGATCATGAAGATGGGAATGTGTTTCTAATAGGAAACAAGAACTGAAACCGAATCTTGTCAAATTTGCATGTACCAGATTAGCCTACGAGGAGGTTTCGATGTCACTTTGTCTAAACCTCTCTTACATTTTCTAGTTATTATCCATATCCTTTCGTGTGCTTCTTTTAAAGGGTTCTAGTAACAATGTCAAAATCCTCAAAACTTACTTAGAACTTTAGTGTTTTTCTCATACCTTGTTGTATTCGTATTACCAATGAAAGCATGGAACCGGTTTCGGTTTTCCAAATTTCTCCTTTGTTATAAAGAAAGGTATGATTGAAGTGTTCGTCGGATTTGAAAGTCTCCTTTGGAGACTTTCAACTATGTACAAAGTCACAGGGGTGTCGATCCGTTTTTGAGATTGGGGGGGCGAAATTTTAAAAAAAATTCCAGAGTGACCGCTGAGAGAGCTAAAAGCCCCACATTGGCATGCCCGGAAGTTTTATCATGCGCTCATTGAAAGTGTCTTGATGGCTCGAAGACCTGACTTTGGGGGGCACCCACATTTGGGGACAATAATGGGGGTCCAGGGGGCGGAGCCCCCGGAAGCTTTTAGATTTTAGACATTTGCTCCTAGCATGGGTGTTAAAATTGTATAAAATAGTGAACCTACTCATAACATATTTTTAAAGGGCATAGCGAGGAAAAGACTGAGCCTTGCATGAGATGGATCCACGTGATCATGTATACTATAGCTCCATCGATATAGTCTAGGGCATTGGGCTCCCATGAAACTAAGCAAGGGTGTCATCAATTTCTCAAAAGTGTAGGGGAGATATTGCGAGGAAGCGAAGCGACCGAGCGGGGGAGGGTGTGGGAGGGGGTGTCCCCCTCCCACAGTAGGGAGCTTTTGTATTTTGGGGCGTGAAATTGTACGATTTGGTGCACACCTGAGACAGAAATTTCCGTAATATGAAGTATATAGGTATGGAACCAAACATACATAATGACAAAGGGAGGGGGACAATCTGCTCCTTTTTCAAATGTGGGGGGACATGATATTCCAATTTGATTTGCGTTCAGCGCATATGTACCGAGATTATTTTATTTTCTGTGACGGTGTGCTATCTATAGATGAGGGTTTAATAAACTTCGTTTGAGGTGTGCTTTTGAGAAATTACGCTGCCCAACACATTTCAAAAGTTGAGTTCCCGCAACGCAAATGAAACTTGCAATATGATAAACTGTATGCGCGCGAAGCGCGCGGCAAAAAAGAGATTTACAGTCCTTTTCAAACTAAAAAACGGCTATTTTGAAGATTAATTATTGATAAATGTGTCTTTCCCCTCTTTGGCATTATATCACTCGATTTTTTTCTTCCTATTTTTCGGAATTATTGGGGGGGCGAAATGATATGTTCGCCCCCCAATATTTTCATTGGGGGGGGGCACAAAGTGAGTGCAATACGTTTGTGAACATCACTTTGCATTTTTGCTCATTACTCGGCCATATAACGTCCATTTGACTTGAAATTTTCACACAATACCCTGTGGACATACCAGATAACAACAATATACATTGTATCAACTATTCATCACTTTTTGCACATGTCAACAAAGTTACTAGATCCCTTTAATAAGTATTTAACTGCCATCAAATGTCTTGACAAGAAAGAAAAGGGTTGATATACATACATATGCTGAAGAGCTTAATTCCAAAAGGCGCAAAATCCACCTTTTTTCAACTTTGGAGAAAAGCAGGAATATTTGTCTAACTTTGTACACATGATTTTGCCATATGGGAATATGAAAATGAAACGTCCCATGTTTTAATTTGGGGAATGTAATTTGGCCTAAATTTGGATTTCTAGCCTGCTATATACGTAGTTGATTATTAATGTACTGATATCATTTACTACATGTTTATGGAAAGTGGATTTAGCGCCTTTTGGAACTAAGCTCTTCATATGTTGATAGAAAAACATTCTTTAGATTCTACACAGATAATCATTATGAAACTGGCCAAAGATAGAAAATAATGATGTTATATTGAAAATTGTTCAACTTAAAGATCTCCCCCTTTTGCAAGCCAAGACGAGTTGGAAGATCATTATCATACATTAAAGAGTATATAACTTTGATCCATACCAAATCATTGGATACCTGTCCTTTAATGTGTGGGCCTATCTCTATTTAAAATCACCATTTTCATCGTGTTATCATTAAAATGTATGCATTATATAAAGTAACACAAAGAAACACAGCACCAAAATGTAAATTTAATATGTGATAGACTTTGGCTGAGGCTATCTCATGTCAACCCATCTGTTGCTATATCAAACACCTAAATCACCATTTCCACAGTATTTCCACAATATCTGTTCCCATCGATCAACCAAGAGGAAGTTCATAAATTGTTGGATTTTATCCTCGAGATCAAAATCAATTTGATTGATTTAATTCGCATGAGTCAGTGACCTAGCTTCCTTGATCGTCAAAATCTAATTATTTTCACAACTCTGTGTCTCATTTTAGTTCCAGTCTAAATAAAATCATATAAATATTCAGGTTTTTATTTTGTTTGGTGTATTTTTACAATCGCTACAAAAAAGAATTTAGTTTGCTTGTTTCTTGATCGAAGTAAAACATATGTTCATATTTTAATATTTATCTGATAAGTACAATAAAAAAAAATAAAAAAACAGGTTAAAATTAGTCACAGATATAGTTTGTTTAAACGCGTTTCAGCATATTACCCCCGGGGCTAATTTTTAAATTCGATCAAACATATTTGAAGAACAAATGAGAATTTGACCAAGTTAGCCCGTTTCATAAGTCTAATAGAAAATGCAAAGGACAATACTTTTAAACAACCTAATGTGGAGTCAAATTCCATCACACTATGTCATACATAGTCCATAAACGATAGCCCTATAGAATGTTCACAAATTAGACTATACAGTGCAATAATATGCCATGTATACAGTGTGTATGGACACGTATCTGGAGCTCTCAAAATAAATTCTGTAGCGGTTGCGGCGTTATCAACATCTGCAATTTGTCATAGAACTTTTACTTTTGAAAACTAAGAATTTGATTGTAAATCATTTGCGTGCTCCGACTAGGTTCCCTTGGGTAGGTACCGGGCTCCTGAGGATGCTACGATAGTCGGTGTTGCTATGGTTACCTCGTCATGTAGGGGGAGCGCGGGAAGCCGAAGAATTGTCCACATCTGCAAACAAGCCCCCTTGGGGTCTGCTCTCCAAAAATGGACGACCATGAACGAGAAATCTCAAGCAACAATATCATTGTTGCGGCACATATTTCTAAAATTGCGTATGGAATAGATATTGGATTCAAGTTAGAAGCAGGTTGTTCCTTGTACCTGCACATGAAGAATGCATTTCGACACTTGAAATTCAATTTGCTCGTATAATTGGTTGGTTGATTGATTGATTGATTGATTGATTGAGTGATTGATTGATTGATTGATTGATTGATTGATTGATTGATTGATTGATTGATTGATTGATTGATTGATTGATTGATTGATTGAGTGATTGATTGATTGATTGATTGATTGATTGATTGATTGATTGAGTGATTGATTGATTGATTGATGATTGATTGATTGATTGATTGATAGATTGATTGATTGATTGATTGATTGATTGATTGATTGATTGATTGATTGATTGAGTGATTGATGGATTGATTGATTGATGTATTGATTGATTTATTGATTGAGTGAGTGAGTGAGTGAGTGAGTGAGTGAGTGAGTGATTAATTGATTGATTGATTGATTGATTGATTGATTGATTGATTGGTTGATTGTCCAAAATATAAACATTTTGTATAACAAACGGAAACTAGGAGACTGACATTACATTTTGATTGTTATCTAAGTTTGATTTATTTCATCCAAATACACTCATAAATGCAAGATAATCATGATAATACATTAAAAACGCTAAATATTGAACTCTGTTGAACAAGCCGTGGACTGGGATTAAAGTTTTTGACATCGTCATTCCATTAATCATCCCCTTTTATTCCCTAGTGACCATTATAGAAAGGAAATCACCCTTTTTCCCTTCAATTGACCTTGATTTGACCATTACAACGGAAGCATGTATCATATAAAATATAGTGAACAAATTTAACGTTTTTGTTTTTGTTTTTAGACGCTGTGTAGATGTTGTTTGCAAGTAACAAATTGTTTTTGAAAGGTTTTTAGAAAAAAACGTTGGTACAGAACAATCTTCTATCAATTTCTATACCAATAGTAACATTTAATCGTTTCACATATTGTGAAGATAACATATATTGCTCAGCATCTCAAAGTGTCATTAATTTGTTTTCATTATTATGTGTTCAACGTCACATGCACATTTTCGACTTTGCATGCCTTTTCCATTAACATTTCTATTTTCTTCTGCATCAATAAGACGTGTAGTCTGATATACGACATTGTGAAGATGAAAATAATGATGATGATGATGATGATGATGATGATGAGGATAATGACGATGATGATGATGATGAGGAGGAAGGGGAGAAGGAGTATGATGAGGATGATGAGGATGATGAAGATGATGATGATGATGATGATGATGATGATGATGATGATGATGATGATGATGGTGATGATAATGATGATGATGATGATGATGATGATGATGATGATGATGATGATTATGATGATGATGATGATAATGATAATGATGATTATGGTGATGATGTTGATGAGGATAATGAAGATGATCGATGATGATGTTGATGAAAATGATGATGATGATGGTGATGATGACGTTGAAGATGACCGTGGCGATGATGATAATATTGATGATGATGATGATGAAGATGATGATGATGATGATGATGATGATGATGATGATGATGATGATGATGATGATGATGTTGATGATGACGACGATGACCTCAACTACGACGATGGTTGTACGTGAGCATTTGTAGATGTGATGGTATAGTTGTAGCATTGATGTATAAAATAGACATTTATCCTAAAGTTTCATTTCTGCATAATCATTATCAATGCAACGTAAATAATGAACAGATTTCCGTTCATTTGTTTATGACCACGGTTTGTCATCTTAAATCAATCTTACGGCCATGACAAAGTGCACAGGATCTTCAAGAAGGAAATCACTCGGAAAGACATACAATGGTCCTAATGGCTCATCTTTTAGGAACGGAGGGTGCAATTCACACATAAATGTATATTGTGAGTGTTACTTGACAATAATTGCTGAAATCTGTCTTATAGATGCTAAGTCGTTGACGGAATTAATTATTGTTCTTCTTTGAATGGATTTCTATATATAAACTATTCGATCGTGACCATGTTAAAAACAATTTTGAAGAAGATCACCGTTAGTCAGTTATTTACATGTGAGCCACTATTTTGTTAATGTTCACCTCTTCTTGAAAGGAAATTGTGAAAGACTGTCGTCTTTTTAGTGCAGAATCATTCAAATCTGTCACCGGTTCGCATCACCATTCCAATTATGTAATTTAACTAATTTCCCCTTCGTTTTGCTCAGCTAGGAGCCTTCCTAATTTCTTGAAGGTTTCCCCATTGACAAAAGACGGCTATGTAGTTATTTATGTAACACGCTCATCATTTCGAGGTGCATAGCGATAAGTTATAGGATTTGGAAGAACAAAATATAAAGTGGAACTTTTTTTCTGTTTGACATAACGATCGTTTGGAATTGTCCCCCCCCCCCCCCCTTGTCATAATCAAACAAAAACAAGAACACATTCAAAATCGGCTTATTTGACCAACATCAGTTCTGTTTTGGATACAAATTAATTTAATTTTGTTATATAATTCGGTCTAACTATAATTATAAGACCCTTGAAAACGATTCAGAGAATCATTATATTATTCACTCCGTGGTAAAAATCAGAAATAATTTGAACTCTGTACGAATCGAGTAAACCAGATAATACGATTTAAAATGATTTTGTGATGACCTTCCTGAAATCGAAAATTATATGAAAGGTACTGCCCATGTTGACCAGACAAGTAAGCAAGTATTTGATTAGAAGGATACAGTCATGTATAGTTACTGCCATAAAACTTGTCATAAGTATAATGACGTTTTATAAATCACGATGACCCCGACATTGTTTAATACTGCAGTGGATAAAATTAATTTGTTGGCAAAATTACAACAAAAAAAGTTTTTGAGCTACCTGCAAGACATTACTCATTTATGAATCATACCCATGATCTTCACTTCGGATAAACTCGTTAAGAAAAAATACATGATTGCCGTAGAGATTAAAATAAACATGCATAATGACACATTATTGTTCTCAAAGAAGGGGACGGATGGCCTGTTCTCGGAGTATAAAACTTTTGTCATGAGTTTGTATTTATGTTCTTGTTCCAAAAGTTTAGGGAGCGGGGGATAGAGTAACAACAGAGGGCATCTATTCTTTTTTTTTAATATGAAATTAAATGTTTTGTTTTTTCAATAATAATGATAAATTCAATATTATCAATATTTACAATCCATTTACAGTTCAGTATGATAACATTTGAGATTTTTTGAAATAATACATTTGATCAACTGGCAAAAGGAGCTAACAAATAACAAAATGCTAATCGAGGTTATACCCTACAATAATACATTAAATCATATTTTACATAAAAAAGAAATACATTTTCTCCTGAATTAATATGATTGTATCGAGTTATATTATACCACTGTATGTTATATATTCCACAGTGCCACGAACCAGAAAATACACCATTTTATCGGAAGGTGGGGATTTCAAGCCTAAACTAGACTTCTTGTTCAATTGCTAGGTTGTTTTCTTTGCTATTTTTTGTCAGGTATTTTCGTGTATAGATATTCATTCAGAGATCATAATATTATGTTCTTGCACATTGTTGGGGATAAAAGCGAATATTTTACAGTTTTGTTTGGTGGTTTCTCAAAACTGTTGTTTAGCTTTATAAGCATAAGCATGAATATTTCAGAGCATGTTAGACATCAGACTAGAGGAAGTACATATAAATGTTTAGGTTGACATAAAATAAATAATATTTTATATGCATAGGCGTATATAGAGGCGGAGATATGGGGTAATTCAATATCTTGTATGCTTCACTTTGAATTACTAATCTCATAATTAGGTCAACTATAGAAACCTATTTAGGTTAACATGACATGCATGCGTTTAGCTTATTTAGGCAAACATGACACCAAATTATGATAACATTTCGGACATGTCAAACTAACCAAAACAATTAGAGTGATGTAGGCCTATCCAAATATTTTCTGCTGATTTAAATACATGCGTAGGCATAGGAGGCGAGCAATCGGTTATTAAATATATTGTTCACTTTTAATTACTAGGTTGATAACTAGGTTAAAGTACATATATATTAAGGTTACCATGACATGCGTAACTTTAAAATGTTGCTATCGTAGCCATCATATTATCATTACGTTTTGAACAACACGTATAATGAATTATGTACATATACAAATTGTGTATAATGTTTCGTTTGAGTAAAAATGTGTTAAATACCTGTACTCTGATTATTTTATGAAATAAAGTTCCTCGGCTGAGGCCCCCGAAAAATAATTTCGTTTAAAGTGTAAAACTATTTAACGTTAAAAACTAAAGTTGAATGATGATTATTAACTTGATTTTTGGGGGAAAATGACTTCATAATCTTGTTATGATAAGTACAGTTTTGGTCAAACTTAATTTTAGTAACAAAAACCTGCACCATAACATTACAAACTAATATTTATAACTCCACCATGCTCGAAATGTATAACAAATTACACACGACTAAGTAAAAAGTTTGTTATCATTCAAAATGAGCTGTTAAAACGCAGTTCGCTCTCTAAAAATGCATTGGTTTAAACCATTTTATATATATTTTTTAAATGTGCATGTGATGTTTTTTTTAAATAATGATTAAATAGAGAGATCATCAACAACTATTTTAAACCTCTTTTTAAAAAAATTGAAAAGTGTAATCATTTTATTTAGTTTTTCTTAAATCATCGGTGCCCTTAGATTTATTCCGATATGATATATTTATTGATTAATTTGAACATAGGTATTCCGTTAACGTTAAAGGCGGTAAGCATATAATGATTCACACAAGTTTTCCCTTCGGCACACATATTTGGTTACGATTATTATCGACTGATTTTGAGATAGCATTTAGTATTCGGTATGTTTTGGTTTGTTCTACTAACGTCACTTAATGTGTAATGTGACACAGTCACAAGAAGGGCTCGAGTCCTCGGGAACAGGATTGTATCACGTTACCAAATTTAGACCTTTAACTTTTCTACCATACAGCCATATAAGACAAAAGGATAATAGATGTGAACATATCAGCATTGTAAAAATATGTATAGGCTATTATGTGGATGTATAGTATAATTACAATCAGAGCATTCGACTTTCAAAATGTTCAATAACAAACTAAGTTGATTTTTACCAACATGGCCAAGGAAAAATAATTGTCAAATAACTTGCATTTGACATTAAAGGGATCTAGTAACTTTGTTGACAAGTGCAACAAGTTATGCGTGGTTAACAAAATGTGTATTGGTGTATGTCCAGAAAGTAATGTGTGAAAATTTCAAGTTAATTGGATGTTATTTGGCAGAGAAATGAGCGAAAACGCAAAGTGATATTGAAAAACCGAAACCTGTCCCATGATTTTATTGTTAATACGAATAAAACAAGATATGAGGTAACCGTTAGAATTCCAATTGGACTTGTGAATTTGGACAATGTTACTAAAATAAAGTCTCTTTAAAGGGAAAAATGCCAACCCCTTCCAAATTGTATACGTTAACATATTTAGTTTCTTGTTTTCCGCATGACAATCAAAATATCACTAATTATGTTTTATCATATTTATCTAAGTTTCAAATTGGCCTAGCTGATGCCTGGGTAAGGGTGCGTCAGCTCTGTTTATAGATGGTTTTTAGTCCAGGCTTATCTCTTCGTGATATACAATGACACCGGAACAGCTCATTTCCTCTCCAAATCTTCCGGAAAAGGGGCAAAAAATAGGGGAAACGTACGTGATATTGTTACACGTACTCGTTTCTATTGTTTTCATCAGGATGACCTTTCAACAAAAGTACTTGATGGCGACATTTGTCCAACCTTTATGTCCAATCTTTTGTGAATGATCATAAATTCTCGCAGATTACTTAATAGAGAGCATAATTCCAAACCGGACAATGCCAACATGTTTTTGCCAAATAAAATACATCTTAATTGACATGACGGAAGTATGGTATTTGGGTTGTGAAGAGGTGAAAGTTTGTTTAACCTTTATCATGTTTATATCCAAATTTGTCTGACCCTAGTTCTTTCACATGTTGTGTATGGTAGTAAGGAAAGTTTAAAACTGGACAATGCCAAGGAAAATAAAATCTTAATTGACATGACGGAAGTATGGAATTTGGGTTGTGAAGAGGTGAAAGTTTGTTTAACCTTTATATCCAACTTTGTCTGACCCTAGTTCATTCACATGTTGTGTATGGTAGTAAAAGTTTAAAACTGGACAATGCCAAGGAAAATAAAATCTTAATTGACATGACGGAAGAATGGTCTTTTGGATGAAGAGGAGAAAGTTGTTTAATCTTTATATCCAACTTTTTCTGACCCTAGTTCATTCACATGTTGTGTATGGTAGTAAGGAAAGTTTAAAACTGGACAATGCCAAGGAAAATAGAATCTTAATTGACATGACGGAAGAATGGTCTTTTGGATGAAGAGGAGAAAGTTGTTTAATCTTTATGTCCAACCTTTTCTGAACATATTTCTTGCAATTTTTTTAATGGGAGTAAGTAACCTTTATATACAACTTTTTCTGACCCTATACAGTATAGTTCCGTCACATGTTGTGTATGGCAGTCAGACAAATATAAACTGGAGAATGCCAATGAACATACAACTTTAATTGACACGACGAAAGAGTGTTCCTTTTGGGTGTAGAAATTGAAGTTGCCCAATCTTTATGTTCAACCTTTTCTGATCCTAAATCTTGAACATTAACTTTCTTTATCATGGGAGTAAGGAAAGTGTAAAACCGAACAATGCCAAGGAAAATACAAATCTTAATTGACATGACGGCAATATGGTATTTTAGGTGAAGAGGAGAAAGTTGTTTAATCTTCATGTCCAACCTTTTCTGAACATATTTCTTGCAATTTTTTGTTAATGGGAGTAAGGACAGTTTAAAGCTGGAAAATGCCAAGGAAAATAAAATCTTCAATGACATGACGGAAGTATGGTATTTTGGGTGAAGAGGTGAAAGTTTTTTAACCTTTTACAGTTTAAAGCTGGACAATACCAAGGGAAATAAAATCTTAAAGGAAACGCCAGACGGTGTGGCGCATGTTATAGGATTGATATTATGACAAAATGATCATGACCCTGGCAATGCCTGTCATCTCTTGTTGGGTTTTTTTTCCCTAATACTATATTCCGATTACATGGCGCCCGACATGTTTATATTGTGCAATATCATGACATTTATTTTTTTTTTACTGACAGTTAATGTAAAGTATCCCTGCAAAGAGTGAGTAAAATCGCAACCTGCAAAATGCCGAAAATATGACATGCCATTAATATAACATGTAGTCTCGTAATTGAGCTCTTTTAAACGGCAGACATAAAACATGATATGAGAAGTCTTTAAAAATAACCGAGAATGAGGATGTATAACAATATTGTTTTGCATCATTTGTCCAATAATTTTCTGTAATCTTGAAGTCCTGATGACCAACAGGACAAACTATCATTCGGTGCATATGACAATGATGACAATGATGATGATGATGATGATGATGATGATGATGATGATGATGATGATGATGATGATGACGATGATGACGATGATGACGAAGATGACGATGATGACGATGATGACGATGATGACGATGATGATGATGATGATGATGAGGATGATGATGATGATGATGATGATGATGAACTCTAAACATGCGATTATTATCACGAGATGCACCCAACAACCTGGTTTAAAGGGAATCAACAAGCAACACTTATCTCTCGGGACGATTTTTCTTCCTTTAACAATCTGCATCAATTATATGTAACAATAAAAACAGGTTATTCCCTTCTATTGTCTCAGATAAACTTAGCTTGGTTATTTTGGATATGATACAACGTTTATGAAAAGAGTTCTTTGAGTATAGATGGAATTACAGTTGCTCTCCAGATGTTCTTATCACGAGATGCACCCAACAACCTGGTTTAAAGGGAATCAACAAGCAACACTTATCTCTCGGGACGATTTTTCTTCCTTTAACAATCTGCATCAATTATATGTAACAATAAAAACAGGTTATTCCCTTCTATTGTCTCAGATAAACTTAGCTTGGTTATTTTGGATATGATACAACGTTTATGAAAAGAGTTCTTTGAGTATAGATGGAATTACAGTTGCTCTCCAGATGTTCTATAAAAACGTGCGATTTTGTTATCACGAGATTCCCCCGACAACCCGGTTAGGAGGGGATAGAGCTGACATTCATTATATTTTTCAAGGTCTTGCTTACCGTAAATGAGACTTTCTTTCTTTTATTTCAATCAAATTATTATGTGTGGATTTTAGAGGAAAGGTGTGCCCCTTCCCTTCAACTACCTAAGGACATTTTAGTAGCGATACCTTTCGAATTCGAATACCCACATGCAGTCAAAAAATTAATCCAATATTTAAACCAAACTAATACTATTATATAATATTAATAAACAAGGATTGTCAGGTGCCACTATCGAATCGAGTTTTTCTTCAATTAAGTAGAGATTTTAGAGTAGCGGTGTATACATATGATGTGCCACCACGTCTTATGTTGCGAACACATGTGCAGAGTTTCGGTATTACCAAAAACTCAACTGATACTGAAGACATGGCATCTGCGCGCCAAATTTCTTGAAACGTGCGATCCGATCTTATCACGAGATTCCCCCGACAACCTGGTTTGGAGGCGACAAGAGCCGACATCTAGTCTACATGGACCTGCGTACCTAACCGCGTTGCTATGGCAACGGACCGCAGAGATGGGACAGAAGAAGTTCCACCGGGTGAGGTTGACATTTTATCACACTTTTGAAAGTGTGTATCAGTATGACTAAGAACGCTTGTATATACAGCGATTTTTATCTCATCACTTGATTGTGAATTATACGCCATATTCATATGAACTCATTGTTTAGCTCTCACATTGTTTTTCTCTTTGTCGTTTAGCTCTTTATATTTATATTGATCAATATTTGTCATGACTGACAAACAACTATACTGCATGTATGACGTTAACGATAATTCAAAATAATTACTAATCAATTTATATTACATGCCCTTGTTAAATTGACGCTATTGTTTTGTTCATACCAGACGCATCAAACGCAACAACAAATACCATCATCATCAATAATGATATCATACATTTAAAAAAAAAAGTTATGTAAGACATTTGTTTAGTTAAGTTTACTTTATCCAAGATGCATAATGCATATAATATCATAAACATAACATACATACATACAAATTGTGTAAATAATTATATCATTAATAGGTTACTGTAGTGATAACTACGACGTAATATAGGTTTTCCCGCTCAATTTCGCGATTGTGTCAATCCAATTGATAATAGGAGCAAACGAATTCGCGCGATTTGCGATCGCCGTGTCAAAGCAGCATTCGAATTCGTAAATAGTCGTTCAAAATCACGTAGGAGCAAGTGAATTTGCACAAAGAGCATACCTTTTCATCAATAGTCATTCAAAATGGCATGTAGTGCACGCTGGCGCTACTGCACATTCGCGAATTCGATTGCCCATAAATGAACTTTTGTGTCTATTCACGAAAGCTTATGCGTATGCATGAATTCGTTTGCACTTATTCGGAATGTGGAAGACTGATACCAACGATTACGCGGTAATGCGTGAATTTGAATGACCCTTAATGATTTCGATTGAAAAAAGTGTCAAATTGAGCGGGAAAACCTATATTAATTCAAACAAAGTATATATGAAATGAAGGTTGGTTCCTGGTAGGATACAAGATACCCATATCGTAATTCGGCTCTTACGTAATGTGCCAAAAATGAAGACATACTGCCACGGGAAGAGAGAAATTGATAATGATATTGAGATATTAAGATAACAAAACTAATGGCATAATGTTGGCGGTCATTCTCTCGTCACATGCCTTTGACGTCACACCGACGATGATAGTGATAACAAATCATGTTAACAGCTTTATGTGTTGGATTCAATGGCGCGTTTAGCCAAGATGGTTCATGCACATAATATACATTATCACCTTACAGTACATGAGCTGCCATGTAATATTTTTGGATATTACATGGCACTGTTACATGGCAATCAGATGATAAAACAGTTGTTAATTTTGCTGTCGGGAAAATCATGGAATGTTCCCCTCGGGAATTTAAAATGCTATTTCGTGAAGAAAATAAGTCCCTCGACTACGTCTCGGGACTTATTTACTCTTCCCTCAATAGCATTTAAAATCCCTCGGGAGTGGAACATTCCGTCCTTTTTCCCCCACCACCAGTTAACAACAACATATGGACGGAACTTCATATTGTTTAGCAAAGTATGACTAAATATTAAAGGGCCCGTTCTCTCTCCTAAGAGTGTACTTTACTTAAATCAAATCAATGTATTGGTAATTAACTCAATGGATGTAGATTTGGTCGGGTTGTTGGAATTGGTGGTGCGTGTGAAGCCAAGTGGTAGATGCGAAATACATATAACATATCATTTTATTTTATTATTATTCATAACTATGCATGTCAGCCCGAAAATTGCTCAATTTCGTGATTTGTGTACAAATCATATGGAAATATCAGTTTTCGTAAAAGGAGGTATATCATTGGTTATTTGGTCTTGTTTACATTTTATATGTTTGTTTTGGGGTTCAAAATAGTTGAATTATAGTTAGAAATAAAAAATAAAAAACAATAAAATACATAAGTAAAAAAAAATTAAAATACATAAGAAATTATAAAAACAATAGAAAACATAAGGAAGAACCTGGCTCTTCCAAATTTTGTTGTCGTATTATTATTCCAAATGCTCTAAAGAATATATGTAGTGAAAACCAGAGTTTAATTATGAAGAATATATGATTTATGGGTAAAAATATGAATTTTATGACCTTATTTGCATAAATTACCATAAATATGCAAATAAATGAATTTTTCAAAAAAATTAAATTACCATTGTATTCTATACACTTCACTTATCATGCGTGCAATTTTTTACGGCGATCGGCCGCTCCGCGGCCGAGATCGTAGGGGGGGGGGCCATAATGCCCCCCCTCCCCCCGGCCTGCTGAAGACCTCAAATAGCCCGGCCTTTTTAGGGTTTTAAGAGTGAATTCTCATAATACTGCAACAGTTTACTCAATATATTGTCAATAAAGTAAAGTAAAGAACATTTAGTCGTTTTTATATCAAAATCCAGCAAATGACAAAAATACAACAACCAAAAACAGAAATATATTTAATATCTAGATTTGGGCTAAGTGAAATGAAACCTGACATCTGCATCTATCTATGGGACCCAGGTGGTGAATGGGTGAAGATTTTTTACCGGAACAGGCCTTCGCGGTCACTTAGAATGTTGAAGGTGATATCAAATTACATTAAACCAAAGGAACTAGTTTCGAGAAGTCTCCAAAAGATCTGGAACAGATCCCCTACATGTTTCATTTATGTATATAGGTCTAGCATGAAATGCCCCTAGATCTGGGCTAGATTTATAGCTTGACCTAGCATGTTCATTAACCGGTTCACGACTGGGTTGCAACCCCTCTTTCACACACAAAAACACACAACACACTCACAAGAAGAAATGCATGACCTTACCGAGGAGACATCTGGAATAAAGCACATGTTTGTTCATTGTTTATAAGGAGTGTCTCGTTGTGATCTGTCCTAGCTCGTATGGTTATACAACAACGC
Source organism: Echinarachnius parma (assembly GCA_037951105.1). NCBI lineage: Eukaryota > Metazoa > Echinodermata > Echinoidea > Clypeasteroida > Echinarachniidae > Echinarachnius > Echinarachnius parma. Next base: position 91,084 of record JBAMJV010005426.1, read on the forward strand.
ACACACACAAACACGTATAACCCGATAGTTCTGAAAATCCCAGGAAGCATACGGATTAAAGAAAATGTCAACGCATTCGGGCACATATCATTATAAGAATTAAAAAACCGCTTCATTTTCAGGCTAAAAACTCAAAAATCCCATTTTGCCTTTGCTTACAGAAATACCGGGGCAATTGGCCTTAGCCCCCGGCAACAGAGACATGCCTGTATGCTCACGTATTACATGTGTAACTAAATTAGTTGATTGAAACATTATTATTGATGAATAAACATTAAATAAGAAGTAGGAAATGTTAAAAATATTTTTGGTACCGTTTGTTGAACTTATCGATGTTTAATTTGCGCACTAAGACTATTTTAGCGAACGGTAACTTGTCATGCGTCACGCTCATCCGGTATACCTTTTGGGAGATAGAATTGATTCCAAATCAGACATCGAAGGCTAGTCTGGTTATTTCGGTCACACACAAACCTATTTACCTTGCCGATTGAAATAAAGAGAAATCTGGATTACATGTTTAAGAAGAGGACAGCGAAGGATCGGTGATATACCATTACAGGTTGCTTCCTTTGGACAGGGTTTTTTGCGCTCTTTGTGTAGAAATACATCGCATAGAGTTGATCAATCAGTATCACCGCTAATTTTAGAAGCATAATACATTTATAAGATCTTGACAACAATTATTGTAAGTAATATGATTTTGTTAACGAGTATTTCATCATTCACGAAATAGCATTGCATCTTATTGACAATAACGTTACCAACAGTTATATTTCAAATAGCTCCTTTATATTTTATTTGTATGATCGGTGATAATATTATTGACAAAACGAATGCATTATTTTCTACAAATGTTGTATTCCATATTTGTCTTAATCTTGCGCAGGTCTGACATGACGTTCCAAGAGATCTGGGCTAGATATGGTGGACCTGTCTTACTCAATTCCTAAGTTATGTCGGAACAGACACATCAACAGAACATATGCCTGCTCCTAACAGGACCTGTTCCAGATCGGACATTGATCAGGGTCATCTGATGAAGCCGGACCTGGCCTACATCTGGTTCCATATGGCACCATCGTTCTAGATCTGGTCCAGATAGTCAGGGAAACGCGTCTCTTCATTTATACTAAACCTGGTCCACAATGTAGCCGGACTTGTTGAAGATCTAACTCCATCTGGCTTAGACATGGTAGACGTTGCCAGTTATATTCCGACCGCTCTAAATCTAAGCCTGATAGTATTCATCATATGGTGACCGGTAGTTTGATCATTTTTGTAAAGCGTGACGTTGCTGACGGAATCGAGAGTAAATACAATTTACATTTAGTAACAAAGAGAAAAAAAATAGCAATGACTGTTCATCATCGACTACTGTTGAAAGTGCTTGAAAGTGCTCTTACCAGGAGACCCTGATCAATCCCGAAACAATGCAAAATGTGTAATTTTCAAACAATAGTCAATATCATTTCATCTCATTGATATCTCCCAGGCAACAATATCGTCGATTCGTTTAGGCCTAATGTGATTCATCATCATCTCTTGGCGCTTTACAATTATTTAATTTTACAGTGTTAACATTCAATAAGCATTTTAAAATTATTTCTTAATGTCGTGATTCTGTTTCGAAATCATAAATGGTGTTGTATTACGGCTAAAGTGCTTGAACCAAAATTGCACACAGCAATATGAATGATACGTCCACTGAGCGGATACTTTTAAATGTATGCAGACTGCAGACATGTTATTTAATGAATCAATTAATCACTATCAAACGAATTAAACAACCACTGTACTCCTGCAAAAGGGATATCAACAGAGAATGAAAATTTAACATATAACTGTTTCTTTTCTTTACAACTTATATTAAGTAGCCAATGTGATATTTTTTTCATAGTCATAGCGATGTCTCAAACACCTAAGAGCCAGCGCACTCATAGTCATATAAAAGTATATCTCGATCTCATAAAGTACGAATATCGTTTCGAAGAGCAGGGGGCGGAAATCGGCTGGGTGAAGTCGGAACTCTATTAATAGCTCTGACCCTGCGTCTTAGCCCTGGGGCTAGACACTGGATGAAAGACTTTCAAGTATTTTTCCCCTCAAGATTTTCCTCCATCTGCCTTTCCTACTTCAAGTTCTACTTCATTGTATTTTGCAAATCCGTTCTAGAACACCTTTGTATCTCATTCAAAATGATATGTTTTGCTATATCATGCCTTTTTTCTTAGACCCATGCACGAGCATTACAGAAGAAGTGCTGAACGGGTTTATTTGACTGAGAATAAAATTGAAGAATAAAAAGAATGTCATTTTCGAGATCTCTTTGAATACAGTATTATTTTCTCGCAACTGAGATCATGACGTACTTTTATTTGTTAATGTTGCTGTGAACATTAAATGTCTCTCTTTATATTTAAACACTTTATATCTGTTTATGACATTTTGTCCTGAATATCACGTTGACATAAAATAATGCAATGCTCCTTTTTTAATGTGTAATACTTCATCTTCCCGAAACCAAGATTAAGTCGTGGTTTTACCTTTCTTTCCAACTTCAAGATATATCTTAAATGCTTTGTATTTGGTTATATCACTTCTGTCAAGTCCTCGAACAGTCGACAAACAAATAATTCGGGTCACTTAATAGCATAGTTATCTTACTGAAATCACATTTGAGACAAAGTGATTCAATTCCTTTAGCTCTCTTATCTTCCTAAACTTAAGTTTAAGACACAATACTCGAAAGATTTTCCAGAATCTTTCTTGAAGATCTGCCTATCCACCACCCTAACCCCCTTTCTGCTTCAAGTAATACTGTGTATCTTGTCATCTTTGTGAATTACACTGTCGAATAAACTATTGAATATTTTTAGAGAAAGTGATTAAGGTCCATCATCAATGTTATCTTACAACAAAATCACGTTCAAGGTAAAGAAGAGTCAATTTCTTTAGTTCTGCTCAGAGTACTTCCTATAAACTTAAGATCAAGTCTACGATAAAAAGTTACTGAAGACATTTAGCAAGGTTATCTTCTCTGAATCAAGGTTAAGACATTTAGTTCGTTATCTTTAGCTATTTATACTGGATGAAAGATTTGTAATACTTTTTCCTGAAGCTCAATCTTTATGCATCTCCTTTTTCCTGTTTCAAAATCTACTCTTTTGTAAATTTGTTCTAGGACACTTCTTCAATATAGGATCAAGTGTAGGACCTTTACCTCTGCTATCATTACCCCAAATCGCTTTTGAGACAAAGTGATTTATTTCCTATAGCTGTGTAATCTTGATAAAATCAATATTTACACATAATTACCCATGTCCGTGAGTTATGTTATCGAAATAAATTAGAGTGATCCATAAACGTTGTAAACTTCAATCAAAAGATCACTTGTAACACTAACTTTCACATAAATGTTTGATATTGTTTGGTAACAATATCGTAATAGAAGATTGAAATGGGGTTTTATTTTTCAATTGTTCCTCTAATTATTGCGACTTTCATGATTAAATTAAAAGCGTTCGAGGATCGTTTTTATACTGCTTAGTCAAAATCAATGGACAAATATGATAGAATCTGACATTTATGTTCACTTTTCACTAGGTTAATAGGGCTCTGTTCTATGAAACAGTCACACACCGTTCAAAAGAATCTTACAATTATAGTGGTATATGAATGAAGTCTCAAATGTCACTTTTGAAACTAATCTTATAGAGTTAATTTATCACTTTAAATTGAACACGTTATTTGAGTTGTGCAAAAAGTGATGAATGATTGATTCAATGTATAATGTTGTTACCCAATATGTCCACTGGGTATTGTGTGAACATTTCAAGTTAAATGGACGTTATGTATGGTTGAATAATGAGCAGAAATGCAAAATGATATTCACTAACTCATTGCACTGACTTTGTACACGGTTTCGACGATCCAGTGGATAATTTAACATCTGAACACTTCAATCGTAAATATCTTGTTAACGAAAGGGAAATTGTAAATGCTCTACGTGATTTTGGTTACATTTGACAAAGTAAATAGATCACTCTAGCGTTTTTCGAATGTAAAAATACATTTTACGCCAGGTTCACGAATATTAAATGTTAAGATAAAACAATTTCCTTAAAATCATACAGTCCCTTTGAACTATTAGTATTGTAGCGACTACATATAATTGGGCATATTATGCAATATATTAAAATGACAGTCGTTGCAGTAATATCTTCCCCTGTATAATTGGTATAATGTCTCAACGGTATTTTGCCGCAGATGGCGTATACGCATGAATGTCCGAGCACGTTGATGCTCTGATGAATGAAATCGTAAAAGCATAGATGGATCAGTTGTCAAACAAAAAAACAGCTATAACATGTATGAACGTATAATATTACAATTCCTTAGCAAAGAAACTTCGTTTCCTGGAGAAACCGGTCAAAACTAGTGCATATTTTGTGACGATTTGGAATTGTTTCCATTTTGTTTGTTTGTTTGTTTGGTTTTATTAAATATACAAATTAATACAATACAATTATGATTTTAACAATAAATGAACAAAAAGCGAACAATTTTCTTTAATAAATATCCAATGAAAAAACTAGTAAATAACGTAAGAAAATAAAAAATGTACTGTATACTGCCTAATGTATTTAATTTGAAAGAAAATGAATGAGAATGCAGAAGACCGACATCGTAAGCATGAATTGCTAGAAATGGTACCGGCCTTGCGAGAAAAGAGGAAGGAGAAACAGACAGAAAGAAATGGGGGGTGATGAATGTTAGTGTGCGGTGCAGTAAGTGGGTGCGATTAGTCCTCAATGTTCTTTATTTGCCAATAAAACGTAATCTCTAAAGAGTCTAAAAAAATTATCAAAATCAGAGTTCAGTTTTCATACTGTTTGAATAAAATAATATTGTTTAGCCTTTGCTTTTAAAGGAATACAGTGGTGTACGTAACGTTAATGATTCAGGTAAGGACATCAATCACTCTGTTCTGCTATGGAGAAATGATGCAATACCTGCCTGATTCAGCATTTAAAGCGGCGATAATTTTTAGACTGTCAATGGATGGGAGCGAACGGTTAATAGAAGACATTTTCAGCTGACTCAGTTGGCTGCAATCTATTTTAGTAGAATAAATGTTAGGAGATGCCAAGAATATTGTATACACGTGTCCCCAATGGACCCCTGATGAATATGACCTCAAATGGCATTGATTTTTAAACAGATACAGTGTAACGTATGGACGTATAGGTTAGTTAATGATTAACTCTGAAGATGTTTTATATTGTGATGTATTAAGCCGTTGTCATGGGAACAGTTTTATGTTGTGTATTACCTATTTCGGAAATGTTTTATCATTGTTGTTACTCTTATTAAAAGCTTTGGCGCTAAAGTAAAACATGTATTGGCATACTATATATGTTATATATTATTTCAACAACAACAAAAACAACATGTTCATTGTGGTGACCTATTAAGGTAAATTCCACTGTCTAATTTAGAGAACTGAATAGAACAAGTTGAAAGATTAAACAAAATAACTTTTAAAAACAGATAATAAATATTCATATTTAGAAAATATAAATAGTGTGATGTATACATGTATAATACACACTACAATTGTGTTATGTTTTCGTAGATCAATAGCGTTATTTCAATTTATTTAGGATCCGGTACGATAGACCCATCGAAGTAAATTAGGCAACTTTTGATTCTACACACACCGATTAATTATCAGGCGACTTCCATCGATCTTGTTAATCTTATCATTTTGCTTTCTTTGTTTTATGTTGTTCTACTTGTTTCACATCGGACATTGCCTAACTCGATCGAAATACAGCCATTTGATTGGTCAAAGACAGCTATCGATCAATGTTACAAAAGAGCTATGGATGTATTACTAATACTCACATCGAGAAATATTTTACTCATAACGAACGATGGTTTTAATGACACTGAGTGCACCCCAATCTATATCTCAGTGATCCCTAAAAAATACCCGTTACATTTAAAGTGATCTATTAATTTCATAAGATTTTTTCCCCAAATGTTATATTCGAGACTTAAATCATATACCAATATTATTTTAAGATTCTTCTGAATGATATGTGATATGTTTTAATAAAAGAGCTATGGATGTATTACTCACATCGGTTAATGTTTTACTCACTTCGGGCGATGGTTCTAATGACACTGAGTGCACCCCGATCTATATCTCAGTGATCCCTAAAAATAAGTTTCATCGTTGGATCGTTTCCAAGTTTCCGTCAGTGAACCAAGGCGCGATAAACATCCTGCCGCAGTAATATTTACATTCTCGTACTTTACAAAGGAACATAAAATCTTGCCCGAAAGCGAAAGTATGCGTTCCATGACCAATTAAACATTGTTCTCATTAGTTTTTTTTGTTTTCAGAATGACAATAATGAGTAGCACACTGACTGAATGAAACTTAAAATCAAGTATCCAGACGAACCATTAACTACATTAATCTAAGACATCGAAACACGTGGGACCAATCCCATGACTAACATACCTTACTATCGCCATATGATCCGGTGGAAACATTTATAAATAATCACATGCATGACATAATAGGTTGATGCTTCGGGGGAGAGGGGAAGCTTCAGCACATAGTTTCCCTCTTTAAATATCTCCCTTTACTTTTAATCGAGTTTGACACCCTCCTATTGTGTCGAATTTGTTGTTATGTAGCTTCCCACCCCGTGTTACCTATCAAAACCCTGCCTTCAGGGAGGGACTTGTAACGAGAAACTGGTGTCCGTAGTCTCTCTTTAATCTATTTACGCCTATTCTTGTTCAATTGTTCTGCTTGTTACTTTTAGGGATCAGCCTTATTTTCTTCCAAATATTAAATTTCATTCTATTGTACAGAAGTCCCTGTATATTCTTGAACATCCTCTTATTTTCTCCCTATCCTCTTTTGGATGTGTCCCTCTCCAGTATTCAAAACGTTAGCGAATATTTCATTTGCATTTTTTTATTTTATTTTATTTTTTTCATTTTTTAATGTCCTATCTCTCTATTTCCGCTTTCTCATTTCAACTATTTATCTTCTGCTAGGGATCTGCTTTATATTGTTTTTTTTTACAAATAATGTTTTTTTTTTTTTTTTTTGCTTTACTGATCTCCCTTCATATTTCTTGAGCATCCTGTCATTTTCTCCCTGTCCTGTAATTAATGGATTTCACTTCTAAGAATCAGCCCTCTTATCTTCTCAGTTTGTCTTATTAATTCGTATCATCTTCCATTTAATGCTGTATGTTATTCTTCGATTTGTTATGTCCCACTCCAACATTAAACACGTTAGTTAATACTTCCTCTGCACTTTCAATTTTAATGAACGTTCTTTCTTTTTTCTTAAATTGTCTAACTCTCTTTAATACGTTGACACTTTCTCCATATGTTGTAACTTTTAAGGATCAGCTTTATTACCTGTCAAATATTGTATTTCACTCTTGCCTCCCTTTATATTGATTAAACTTCCTGTTACTCATTTTGTCCCTGTCCCGTTTTTAATGGTTAATTCCACCACATGTATCATTTTGTTTTATCTTCCAAATATTATCCTTAATTCTTGAAATCTTTCATTTTAATCTGTATTTTATTCATTTGTACTGACCTATCTTTATATTGACTTCCTCTCATTTTCTTCCTATCCTCTCTTTAAATCATAAGCCTTTAAACTCAATAATATTTCCTCTGTACTTTTAGATGTGTTTGAATTCCTCTTTATTAATTTTATTTGATATCCAATTTTGCAGTCTTTATTTTTACCCTTAATTGTTTTACCCTCTTGTTTTGATTTACTGTTTTTCTTCGTTTTTCAAAGAAAATACATAAAATGTCAATTTAACCTAGACGTCTGATCTTTATCATTCCTTTATCGTCATCGTTGAAATTGAAAGAGCATGTTTGATTTCCTTACTTGAACAAATTAAATCTGACAACATAATTCACATTAAAATATGAACGAGTGATAGTTACTGTATATAGAAATGATGCATACGTTTGGTCTAGACTGTCAAAATAACATTTAAATGTCATCATTCAAAACAGTCAAGTAACGAATGATTGGCAGAATAACTCATCACATGTATGTAGAATTAAGGTTATGATAAATCCTTCATCTAGACAATACATCCGAAAATAAAAAAACAAAATCAATTGTCAAGGGAAATTAACTAAATCTACTCGATTATAGTCAAGTCATTTTAATGCTGTTTATGTTGTGATGGAATATGTGAATAAGATCCAACTTGATATTAAATGAGTCATATCTCTGTGTTTATTAATATTTTATCCGAGACACTCATCACTCCATTACATGACATGTGAACATTGACATTGCGTATTTGTTGAGGGGTCGCCGCAATGGTATGTGAATCCCTGTCTAAATGAAGCAACCTATAATGCAAACCTTGTTTCTTCATCACTAACTTCTAACCAACTGTTGTTATCTGTACATACATTATCTCTCCTCTATATTATATATTGGCCGTCTATCATATTACTCACTCTCTCCCTCCCCTCTCCCATTCTCTTTTTGAATTAGAGGTTTTTAAAGTGGTTTCCATATGTTTTTACGCCAGCTGTTAGAAACAAAAACAATATTATCGAAAATAATATCGCTAGTGATATTCGTTTGTCTCGCAATGTATGGTCAACAAGGGATCTAAAAGATTACGACGTTTCGTGCGCCGCTGCAACACTTCGTCAGATGATAGAATCTATTGTAAGCAAGCGTGTTTTATACTCTACGGGCGGCTCCAACGCGCTATCTCGCATGAGCGAGTACGTTCCTAATTGGTCATTAACGGACAAGGCCTATTGGCCGACGCACACGGGTGCTCAACCAATCTTTAGACCAAAATGTTAGATCCCTTGTTGACCATACATTGCGAGACAAACGAATATCACTAGCGATATTATTTTCGATACTATATCCGCAATGAGTAATATATTTAGCATCAAAAACAATATTCTTCATGGTGTGGAAAAGAATATCATTTTAATTTTCATGAAAAGATTTGTTTGGATTCTTAAGATATATAAAGATATTAAAAACTTAATGTTGATATAAACATTCATTGCTTAAAACAATATTTTGAATAAGAAGCAGAGGAATTGGTTTTGAATCATCGTTCGATACTGAACAGACACATAATCTTTTCCTAGATTATTTCTGTAATGCATCGAGTGGCAAGCGACTGTACAGAGATACAATTCAACATTGATTGTGTTGGTTTATAGTTTCTGAATTCAATAAACTCAAGGTTCATCAATATATTTGTACGTAATTCCCCACGATAATCAGTAGATCAGCTGGATATTTTGTTGTTACTCTTCCAAAGCTGTATTTAGAAATACGTTACATTGCAAAATCCCTCGCAGTGCAACCCTACACTGTGAATCCAAAGTCATATTGGAACGAATATACATCATTATTATACACCATTATTTAAATCCGTTTGCACAGGCTAACCCCTAATCAAAACCACTTCCCCCTTCCTTTATGTCCCATATGAATTGACCCTGGACCGTTTCGCAAGTAAGGCTTATGTGAACATGACACGTCATGAAGTAGACTAGACGGCTAGAAAAATGAAACAGGCATTTATCATATTTGGCATGTAAGCTGTTTATTGAAATATCAAAATATTCCAAATGCATTCCAGTACAGTCAAATTCTGACATTGGATGCGAAAATTAATGATCGCATATCCAAATGTGCCTATTGCTACGCTAATCGCACATCAATAAATGTATTACTTCAGTTCTGCATTGAAGTGCTTCTTTTTTCTCATTTGATGCAGAACCTGAGATAATAGTTACATCCTGCGTCCACAGTTCCAAGTTTTCTCATTTATCTTCTGTTAATATTGGCTTCACGTTGCCATGTTTGAATTATTGACACGTTCGGAGCAATCGGTCTGTAACGTTTCGTCGCCAGGAAAGGAGCTAACCTTGCCTCGCCCACTCGAATCGTCCGTAGACTTGGTTCACCTTCAATGCCTTCCGTATGTCGATATGTAGTAGAACGATGATGTCTACATGGTGTATATCACAGGCCTTGGACTATGGACATAACCCAACGTAACATAGATACAAACCACAAATATGTGTTATATGTTATCGCCAGAAGGGGCCGAACCGTGACCTTGCCTCGCCCACTCGCTTCTCCCGTAGTCTCGGATCACCGTCATCATGTTCATTGCCTTCCGAGGATAGGTATAGTATAGCGATCGATGATGTCGAAATCTTAACTCGTTCGGAAAATGGCTAGGGTCTATAAACGTATGCGCTGTATGCCATGGGTGTAACTTATGTGGACACTAAACGACATAACGTGCATAAAGTCACCCCTTTGTTACATTTCGTCGCCAGGAACATTGAGGAAGGGAGCAAGAACCTTTATACCTAGTTTACCCCAGTCCAGTCTGTCGTCTTTTTGGTTCACACTCGAAGCCGTCCATGTGGAGAGGAAGTAAACCGATAATATCAACATCCTATATATCCAAGGCCTATGAACATGAAACATCATGGAGCCAACTCGATTTATGTTATACTTCGTTGCGAGGAAGGTAGCGAACCTTATACTTTACATAGGGCGTGTCTCCAGACTTCCGTCAGCTTGATTTACATTCATCGCCTTCGGTAGTTATAGAGCAGAGCGCCAATGACATGTTTTACACCTTTAATATAAGAACATGTTGATACATGAAAAACATTACGTCATATACCAATAAAAAATAAATTAAAACTGAACAGTGCCAATTGGTGTTATTCCAACCCCATTTTGATACGGTAAATCTGATAGTGAAATCAGATGTAACTTATTTGCATATCAAAAAAATCTTCTAAAACGTCATTGTATACTTGGATTGTTTGAGTTGGACCATTCGATCTTAAAAATTGCAAATTCATGGATAATTATTTGATCTGAAATTATAACTTTAAAATTAATGTTTACAAAATATAGGCCGTACCAATTGATTATTCATTTTAATTTAATTTTTGAACTTGTCTCCGTGTTTTTCGTGTGAGGATAGATTACTTTGGAGTGCTGCCTTACATTTTGTTATGATTTCGAAAATGTAGTTGCTAAAATAACAAAAGTAAATTTCTCTATTTTGTTTACATTCACACAACAACGGTGATTATTATTTCACAATGATGAACCCTTGGTTTAAGTGTTTAGCCTTAACCTGAAGGGCGTTTTTACATGACTTGTCGTAACAAGAAATGTGAGCGGAACCTTGCCTCACCTACCCAAGTCTTTCGTCGGCGTAACTCAGATGCATGGATTCAATACCTTCATTGAGGTATGAAGTCATGGTAGGTTAGCGACAAGGCCAACACGATTTGGTTAAGTTTAAGGTAGCCCATAATATCTTAATTGTAGGTACAATTATTATCTCTGGCATCTTGTCGGGCAGGAATCTAGACAGGCCGGCGACAGGTTTCACAGGTAGACTGGGGCCCTGAGAGAGGTGTTCGAAATTTGTTATGAAAAGTAATTGCTGTATATAATTCGATAATATGTACATGTATTAGGAAAGTATTACGAAAGAATATGAAAGTATTATGAAAGTATATGTAAGTATATGAAACTTCGTTAAGCAAATAATGAACCTTTGTCCACAATTCTTTGAAATTTGAATGCGTTCCCTTATCTTTGTGGTCTAAAATTCATAGCCCCCCCCCCCCCCCCCTCATGTGATCTCCGTTTTACTGTTTACTATTTAAATGTATCGATATGTTTGTGTGTGTGTGTGTGTGTGTGTGTGTGTGTGTGTGTGTGTGTGTGTGTGTGTGCGTGTGTGTGTGTGTGTGTGTGGGTGTGTGTGTGTGTGTGTGTGTGAGTCTGTAAGCACCCCCAACCGAGGACATAATATATGCCACTACTATCCAACCACGGACACATTTCCAACCGTGGACCGTCCTCGTTTACTTAACTAGTGCAAAGGATTGCTAATTCATATGCCATTCATATGCGCGCGCATCGAAAATCCGGAAAAATTAACGTGCACCCCGTACGTCCACGGTTGGACGCAGAAGTCAAACACATACACAATAGTCCTCGGTTGGACGCAGAATATCAATGTGACACATATTAGTGTGTCCACGTTTGCATAGTACAAGGATTTAGGTCCTCGATTGACACGATTTACGGGTATGTGTGTGTGTGTGTGTGTGTGTGCGTGTGTGTGTGTGTGTGCATGCATGTGTTTGAATAACCAATCATAACTTAAATTCACAATATCAATTGTCATATGTGGTCGAATCATAAATTTTGGTCTTACTTTGTCAGATGTCTGAGGACAAGGGGAATAATGGTACAATAGGTGTCCCCAGGAGCCATGAAGGACTGTGTCTGTGCATGTGTGTTTGTATTAAATTGTGTATGAAGGGTTTGTAAGACGTACGCCATTAAGCAATGTTTTACCAATTCAAGAAAACTGCAACAAAACCTGTTGAAAACGGATCAATTTTTCCTTCATGCAGTCATTATTATTATGATTTGTTTTATGTAGTTATGTAATTGTGTTGTGTTTCTCTGCGTTCAACATTATACAAACAAATATATAAAGCAATCAATAATACTCATGGAACAAAATGTTAACAAATAACTCTCGCAGCAGTACCTCTCTGTCTATCTCCCTCCCCAATGTATGTGTGTCTACCTCTATATTACTTTCAATTCACATTTCCCTTTATTTTTTGTCTTTTGTCTTTCTTTAGCACCCAAGCAATAATTGTTTGCACAAATTTTCCAATCAGATCTGGTTACAACGAACAAATCAATTGGACATGTTTGTATGCACAAGGTATCTTTACACAAACGTGCTCTTCCTGTTCTTTATTATAGTAGTCTACAAATAAAGATAATTTGTGTATCAAAGTTCATTTATGATTTATTCACCAGAGTGCAACGGACTATAAGATATGCTATTCACGTGTATTTCCTCCTTTGGCCTTGCTGCACAAGAGCTGTGCATAGCAGTGATTGTCATTGCTTGTAATACTAGGACTGGTACAGCTTGGCTGCTCTGTTGTAAAATACTAACACCATTCTACCACCTCTGCATTCGTGTGTTTGCGTTACCCAACACAACTGTTTGAAAGAATACATGAAAAATAACGGTCCCGGATAACGGTACACCCTTTTGGACTTTCCCACATATTTGTATATCATTTTAACAGTTATAACATATTACTTCAACATTGGAGATTATCACATATGACTTGTATCAATGTTGTGACAAGAAGGGAGTGATTTCCAAATAATAGAAAGACTGCAATCAGTTTGAACCCTACATGGAAGTTGCCTTTGTGCTTCAACAAGCTGGAGTAGGCAACTGGGAGTAGGTGAGTTTTTTTTTTACTTAAGTGAACGTGTCACTATGAGAAACTACATTTAATATTGCTAAATTATAATATTCCTGCTTAGAAATGCGTGCTATGGATAGCATTAATCCCGAGCATCATTTCAATTGAAAATCTACATATTTTCTTTTTGTATTGTGTAAAATGCTAATAATTCATAAAAAAATATGAATTAATTATGATAATGCTGTTCTTATATTTGACAGGTAGATTAGCTCGCTTATAGTTCTGCTTTTATTTGATTTATGAAGAACATTTCCATCAACCAATCATCAGTCATGACCTCTTCCTTTTAATCTGTATGTGTCCTATTTACAGAGCCATGGCGAGTGAAGATGCTGTTGTTGCTCAAAGTTTAGAATGCTGCCTATGCTACGAGCTATTCACCCAACCAAAACTCTTGACATGTGCCCACACTTTCTGTAAGGAATGTTTGATTCATCTCTATGAATGTCATCCCCAACAAAACCAGCTCTCTTGTCCGATTTGTCGTCAGATTACCCAAATCAACAATGGAGACATATCTACACTGCAGACTAACATTCTAATTAATTCTATGGTTGAAGACTTGAAATCCGCCCAGAAAACCTGCACACTCTGTGACCCTGAAGATAAATCTGATGCGGTACAATACTGTTCACAGTGTGACGAGTACATGTGTGACCCCTGTACAGTTGCTCATGGGAGGTACAAGAAGAACACGAAACATGATGTGGTCAGCATGGACGACGTCAAGGGAGGAAAGGTCAAAGTGAAGCGTCTCTGTACTAAGCATCCAGAGGAAGAGAAGCTGTATGTCTGCACATCGTGTAACGTGTCCATCTGCTTCCGATGTCGCGTGATTGACCACGGCAATCCGAATCATGAGATCAAAGAGGTGTCTGACTACAAGAAAACTGTCCAAAACCAAATCAAATCCCTTCAGACAAAAGCTACATCTACAATAGCGATGATTGAGGCACACGCACAGTTAGTAAAGGAACATAAGGTAGTAGTTGAGGTTGAACTTGATCAGAGAGTAGCTGAGATTAACCAATCGTATAAAGAAGCAGTGTGTTACCTCACGAGGCAACGCAATGATCTCATCGAACGATGCAAACAAGAAAAGGCTTCTCACATCGCACAACTTGAGGAGATCAAGGAATCTGATGACATAGAGATGTGTTGCATTCAAAGTGCATCTGAGCTAGTCGGCAATGGTATCAAGGCATTGCTAGAGGGACAGACACTGGCCGTTCACAGCACGATTTGTTGTGAATTGGAGAAAATGTTGGATGAAAGTAATCCTGATGCCACCCAGCTGAAATCCATAGCTGACCGTGCAAAGCGGTTGAAATTCACCAAGAACAATACTTCCAATAGTCTGGGCGAATTGCGACTATCTGACTGGCAGCTTGGGGAGGTGAGCACATTACCACTCTCACATAGAGGCCCATGTGATGCAGTGCCTTTGCCTGATGGACGGGTGGTTATTGGTTATTGGGATGGGAAGGCAATTGAGATGTTAACTGTTGATGGGCCGCAGGAAACAGTGCTGATGGATGAGTATGTATTCAGGGTATCTGTCTTGTCTGACACTCGCTACGTTGTAAGATATTATCCCAAAAATGTCACACTGTACACACAAGCATGGGAGAAGCTCAATGTTCAGTTCAACACATCCTCAATTACTGATAGTGATTGGGGCGGCATGTGTGTAGACAGGGATGACAACATATACGTTGGTTATCACAAGGCAAATAAAATTGCAGTATTCCGACCAGAAGAGAGTGCGCCATCTCGGGAGATTCCATGCCATGGATATCAGCCTTGGGAAATCTGTCACATGAATCACAGCAGAAGGTTGGTTGTATGTGATTGGTCAGAGTCAGTCAGGGTCATTGATGTCAGGGATGAGGATGGCACCACCCTTCATCACTTACAGGTGAATAGTAAGAATACACGCATTTCTGTCCTGAAGGATGATAGTATACTGGTTGCATGCAGGAAGGATGGTCTGCTAAGTATGGAGCTTTACACAGAGTACCTTAAGAGAATCAGAACAGTCCTCAGGGACTTTCCACTGGCAAATCATATTAGACAATTGGTTGAGTTGCCCACTGGAGAGATTGCTGTAGTATCTGATAATCAATTCATTGTCTTCCACAAAATTTAAACATTGCAAGAGGTTGAATGTTATCCTTCATACACAGCTTTTGAACACATTCAGGACTGGTACTGATCATGCATATCATGTCTTTTCAAATTAAATATTTCAATTCATCAGATTTAATTGATTTTTCAGCAACAGAATAAAGTAATCTATCAATGTATATTAAATCAGTCATAATGAAAATGAAAAAAAAATCCAGGGAGGAAGCAAAGCTTGTAATGTTGTCCCTTGTTACATGATTCAAGGTAGACTGAAATCCCAGCTTTGATTCAGGTTTCTAGCTTTGAATATGTGCCGATATAATATTGATATACCACATTCTTTTTTTCAAAGAAATCCTTAAGTTGCGCCAAAAAGGTAAATTTCATGCAACTTTTTGGCTCTTTTTCGCATCGGCGTTCCATACTCCTTAAAAAGTTATTTATAGCGGAGCGCGCGTGTGCGTACGTGCTCATCGGGTCATGACGTCACATGGTGACCAAAACACGGAAGTACAAACGTGGTTTACATGCAGTAATATACAGATATTGACTGTCTAGAGGGGCAATATAACATTTGAGATCCTCGAGGGGAGTTATATTTTTGTTGAGGGACATTATATTTTTCCGAAAAAGCGCGTAGCGCTGAGGAAAAATATAGTATTCCGAGACAAAAATATAACTCCCCAAGGAAAAAGGAAATGTTATATGGTTCCCGAAGGAAAAAGTCAATATATGTTATATTATGATGACCTATATACACTGTTGGTCATAAAGTTGGAAAAAAAATTTGTTAGACTAAAAATAATGATTATATAATGTTTCCAAAGTACCAATGTACAATAAATGGTTGCATGAATTTGCATCAATTCATTTAGCCTTTTGTTTTGAGCTTTGAAAGGCAGGACCTTTGATGATTGGCTCCTTTCCCCCTCCAAGGCGTATGTCCAACAAGTCATCATTATGTGTTATTTCTCAGAGTTGGCTGTACAATTTTCAACCAAAATTGGCACAGAGGCTCTCTAGGCCATACTCCGTCCAACGCCATAATCTACACGCCAAACGATGCTTGTTCTCCACCATTTTTTTCAATTCTTCCTCACCAAGCGAAGCGAATCGGCTCGTTGAAGCTGCCATAATTGCGTGATATTTGTGTGCGAAGCGGCAGTGTACGTAAATGACGTAATTTACGTCATGTTTGAAAATATAACGCTTCTCATCCTTGTAGCGATGGTCACGTGACAGCATTTTGACCAATCGTACATCAGTATCTATATAGGTCATCTAATATAATATAATAAAATAAACTCGTATTTGCTTGGAAATTGAGGCTTAACTGAAAATGCCTAAGAAATGCATTGTAGCATGGTGCAGCAACACATCTGAGTGTGGATCCTCTCCATGATATAAACTTGCAGATATTGAAAAAATCGAAATAATATATCTCTGTCAACGTGAATAGATGCACTCAGCGTGTACGTCTATGACAATATAGTACCAAGCGATACTGCGATTGTCACCATGTGATGTCACAAACATGACGTAATTTTTCTTCGCCCGGACTCAATTTTTGGGGGGCATTTCCAAAGTAAGTTTTCAGGTCCTCATATCATTTATAAATAATTTTCCAAGTGGAAAACAGTTGTCTTATTCGAAATCTTCATGAGAGTGTCTTTATAAAGGTCTAAAATGCCATTTTCAGCTGATTTTCTTGTCTGTTCCGCTTTAAGCTACGTTAACGTTAACCTGTTGAAGACCATTAAGAAGAGGTAAAAGACACATTAGCCATACATTCCAGCCAATGTTTTGGGGACCAGTCCTGAATGGGTTAAAGCAACACAGTATCATTTTGAATGGGTTCACGGGACATATTTACTCAAGATGTATTTGTGTGATGAACTTGACAAATTGATTTGTCTTTCACTGTTCTCTGAATCGACATCTTATAACGTATAAGGACCTTCTTCATAGCAGAACCAAAATATAGAATACTGATCAGTCATGTCTGAATCTGCTAGTCAATTGATGAAGTACGCATTAATGCATTCATATTGGATATTGAATAAAATAAAATGAGATTAGCATTTGGCATTGTCATACACAATTATGACAAATAATAAATTCAATTAAATTATATGATTATCTTTTGTGATCACATTATATCATTTAATATAATGCATCTCCTCATTTACGTGATATGGAAACAAAATAAGTGTTTTTTATCATCATGTATCCAACAGAGCTTAGTAAATCTATCACGTTTTATATGTTTATAAATGCTAAAAGTTGTATTTGCATATCTCTGTACTACACAGTGTACTATAGATGTTTGCAAACATACCAAATTTCTGTTATCAATCGTTATTTAATATTTGCACCAAATGAGATTATTTTAGTTTGCTCTGTGCTCTCTTTAAGTGCTTGCTATGGAAACTCATTTCTAGTGCTTATCACCATGGTTCCAAGATAAATAAGTTAACACATATTTTGCTGTAACATGTATTCTCCATAGATCCTAGTCCGATTATATTTGGGACCAGTCCTAAATGAGTTTTAATGTACATTTTCACTAGTTGGTTAACAATTTGCCTGAGATATAGGTTGTAGGTATAATGTATTGTATACTTGCTTACGTGCAAACCTACCAAGTTTATGTAATTCTTTGTTATCTAATATATACAAATGGTTTAAACACTTGAACAGAAGATAATAATCATTACACATGCATGTTATGAATTAGCATGGTTCTTAAGCGCGCATTTGAAAACATTACACACCGCAATTGCAAATCAATAAATTACGAGTTGTCCGTTCTACTAAGTATCTACTATTATTTTTACACTGCAAGCCTGGCATATACAGGAAAAGTAAATATTGAACGAAGAAACATGCTTGAAATGATCTGACTATGATTATGTACTCTTTAAGTAAACAAACATTCCCATTATTTTCTTAAAAACAAGAACATATTAATATGTATTATTATTGTTCATGTATATTTTTGTCATTTTGTAAATGGTAGAATGTTGTATAAGCCTTATTCTTTGGTGGTAAAAGGCATTTTAGTGGCCGAATTAAATTTCCGGTGGCCATTGGGTCTTGGGCCACCATTTAAGATAAGCCTTGTGGGAGGTCCGGACGATACCTGCTTGACAGGGTCACCATGGAAACAAGTTAATGTCTAGCCCTGCTGTAACCATATGCCTTGTAATCTTGTTTGGAAACATACCAGCATGAATTAAATGATATATCCTCAACAAAAATACAAATAGCATTGCGTTATCTTTTGTAAAACAGTTATTATGCTCTACTTTAGTTTAGTTACAACTCTGAACTCTAAATAGAGATTTTTGTCTACAAACACTGTTGTAAAAATGATGATGAATAAATTCATTAGATACAAACTATCTTTATACATTATAGAGAATGTGTGTGTGGTATGAGTGTTAATGTGCATGCATGTTTGTATTTAGGTGGGGGTGTATGTTTGTGTGTGTGTGTGTGTGTGTGTGTGTGTGTGTGTGTGTGTGTGTGTGTGTGTGTGTGTGTGTGTGTGCCTTTTCACCTGCGTGAGATAAGGGTTTAAAATATGTTTGTTATTGTGTAAATGAGTGGGTAAAAAGCATTTGCGTACTAGTAATAGTCATTATCTTGTTGGCCAAAATGCTACGCCTCCAGATACGGAAATACGATGCATTTGAGTAAAAAAATAATCCATTGTTTTTAAACAATCCGGGTAGAGCGAGAAAGTGTGAATTTAAGAGATAAAGCGGTTGGCGAATTGTCTTCACAAGTGTCTCCCTGAGGACAGAGCTTTGGTACATAACGCAGGGTGGGAAGCAACTGAAGCGTATAAAACATTCGAAACAACGAAGGCTGTCAAACTAAATTAAATGCTAAAATGACTCGAGGGTGAAAGTAAATTCCTTCTCTACATAGACATTGTCGGAGTTTCCAAGTTTGAATTTTTTATAAATGTACGTAATAGTATGCTATAGTTTCTTGTAAACAGTATGGTATAATTTCTGCACCAAGTGTACGATGCATTAAAATATATTACTTTATTAATTTAGTACACATTAAATAACAAGATTTTTAATAATGCTGTCATTATGTGAACTAGGTTTTTTGCAAAAATATGTTTTACTGGTGTATGACAACGGTTGAGTCTGCGAAAGGCCAAATTACATCTCTTATGTGTGAGTGTGTTTCTTTATTCATTTCCACCTATTGTGTCGTTATAATGCGTCACTGCATGGAGTAGCAAATAGTATCCTAAATTGCGCTTACTCAATTTAAAATAACAGAACAAAGACATGTAAATATATCATTTTTGAAATGCATGCGAATTTCCCCACTATAGTATCATGAGGTATCCTTCACTCGGGTCGGGCATACAGTGAAATTACCTGACTCATACGCGATAGGACACAACCGTTATGACAAAGGGTTACAAAAGGTAGACATGATAGTGGCGAAAACGTCACGCCGGAGAAGGTCAAGGTACCGGCTCTGTATCAACGAGGCCAAAATGATTATGTTTTTAAGGTAATCTATTTCTGGAAGACGTCAGTAATCCGCTGGCGATGGACGGCAGGTAGCGAGACGCCGGAGTGAAGGACGTTGCGCAGTCTGCGTGTCGATGCCCGATGAAAAGCGCGTCATGAGATGACTGCTATCTTCGTGTCTAACTTCGCCAAAGTGACACATGTTAAGCTTCAATAAACCAAGTAAACATCCGATTACTTTTGACGATATTAATTTGCGTATTATTTGGAGAGGTAAATATCCCTTAATATTTAATAAGAGTGCCTCCGTTCATGTTTTCAATTACATTTCAAAACTGCCATCAAATTCAATGTTAATATTACCATTCATTTATTCAATACAGTGATGCTGAGATGTGTTCCCTTACCTAAACATTAAGCAAAGTGGGCTTGGTCAACGAGCAAAAAAGGTATCTTCGGGCACGGATTAACATTACTGTATAGCATCTGCCCAACAAGATATATTTTTGGAACGACATGAATCAACCAACGTGCATTCAGAGAGGTCTAGGAACTTGAGTCACTGTGTATGTTTTAGCGTCTGGAAGAGGGGGCAATAGTACCACCTGCAAACCCATAGATTAAAGGAATCTAATAACTTTTGTGATCTGATATGTCCACTATAAAGTGATGTGTGAAACTGTCACGTTAAATGGGTGTTACATGGCCGAGTAAGGAGCAAAAATGGAAAGTGATATCAGACTCACTGCACTGACTGTGTACACAGTAATAACTTTCCAGTGGATAATTTAAAAAATCCCAACACTTCAATCGTAAATATCTTTTTAAAGAAAGGTGGAAAAAGGGAAGGAAAAAACATGTTCCATGCTTCCATTGGTAATACGAATACAACGAGGTTTGAGAGAACCACTAGAGTTCAAAATAAGTTGTGTGGATTTGGACAATGTTACTAGATCTCTTTAACATAAAAGAAAGTTATCAACATAAAGCGGGTATTTCCATCGCTATTGTGCGGTTCATCGTCATCCCCAAGTCTGTTTTTACATTCATGCGCGAGGCCAAAATAAAAAAAAAACATGTATGTAAAATTGTAAAGAATGAGTTAAAAAGGAGTAAAATGAGTTAAATTCACCAATCTGCATGTATAGAGACTGCCCCCCCCCCCCCTCCCGAATGCTAACCCTTCACCCTTTGTGTAACCTCTCAATTCCTCTTATTTGACCATGTTCAGGCCACAGCACGCCTCCGTTTTGACATGGGGGGAATTAGCTTCCTTATGCTACGGTCACAAATGCTCCGATTTGGGCTACGGCGTCCGTACGATGCCATTTTTAGGTGACATCTTGCGGGAATCTTGCGGCGCCCGCACGGGTGCCGTGGCTATCGTACGGTCGCCGTTGCATTTTTCCTCGCCGTACGATGTCAAAAATTTGTTTAACGCGGAGTTTAAAAAAATAATGCATCGTACGATTTTTTTACTTGCCGTAAGCCCGTAGACACATCGTAGAGAACATCGCACGGGCACCGCAAGGGCATCGCACAGGCACAGCACTGACACCGTAGCCCTTTTTCGAATATCGTACGATTTTGAGACTGAATATTTGGCCACTCAAATCGTACGGGTACCGTGGAGTCACCGCAAGAGCACCGTAAGGCACCCGTACGGGCACTAAGATTGTGTTCACGGGAGCCGTGCGATTTATGTTTTATTTCAAGAGAATAGTCATCGTACGGGCCCCGGCAAATATGTGACTGCTGCTCTACGATACCACAGACATCGTACGATATCACAATTTCCCAAAATCGTAGAAAATCCGCCGTAGGGAGAAAAATCGTACGGCGCCCAGATCATTTGTGACCTAGGCATTAGATTAGCGAAATAGCCGGATTAACCTATCCATCAAAATTATTATTATCTTAACGCATCTCATCTATACGACCTACCGGTTTTTCCCCTCACGAATCCAACAGGCCCCCTTGACTGAGATTATAACCAGAATAGGTTTTTCTGAAGAAAATCAATAAATTTAAACATAATGGTCTGAAGTTCATATCTATATCGAGCGGTTCTGTGATAACATCACCGGTAATACAGCCAATGAAGACGTGTTCGGCGTCTTCCTTCAAGTTGTATTTAATTTGTGGAGCGCAACCGCAGCTTGGTATAGCTTGGATTTCCAGTGGGGGCACCCATAAAAGTAATATAAAGGGGGGGGGGGCTTGAATTCTTGAGAGGGGCACATATTTTCATCAGTCAAGCAAAGCAAAAAATGTGGGGTTTTCACCATTTATATGACATACAATTATGATATTTACCTAAAGAAGAAGATGACTATGCCGATTTTCTATGTCCATTTTTCCCCGCAAGCATGACTTCTTGGTGGGGGCACCTGGGGGCACAGTATCTACACCCCTGCGCACCCGCAGCACCGCATCAGCAAGGAAATGCATCCAAGAACTGAAATATGATAATGGCTCCATGGGCCATTATGAATACAAAAAAGCTGATCTCATCCAAATCGCGATGTATATCAGACAGGGATATGATGATAATGTATTTCACTAAGGTATCCAGAGCGTACTCAATGTTCTATGTAGATTTTAATTAAATAACCTAGTAAATGAAAATATTTCACAATATGCTCTCGCAATTACTTGGGACATTCGTACCTATGTATATATTGTAATACAATAATATATAATGTTTGTTTATAAAATAATATATACTGTTTGTTTATATTATATACAAATTGTATTTCTCTGAAATTGAACGCGTAAACTTGAGGATAAACGAATGCCTGCACATGTTATGGAGAAACCTTATAGAAGACAAGGCCACATCATTTTCGAGACGGCTTGATTCAGATTAATGAGAGTAAAAGTCAATTTTAAACAATGGAATTGGCGGATACAGTATATAACATTACAATTTTCGACTTGTTATGATATATCGTATACACCCTAGGGTAGGAAGCATTCTTGACTTGTATTGCAGTCATGTAAGCTCCAGTCCGTTCTAAAAATACAATTGGCGGATATAACATGTGAATTAATGTTCAATTGTTTTGCCTACGGGAGTGAGGAGTCAAGGCATTGAATAACAATAGTCCAGACAATCCCTTGGTTAACGTTCGGATACCATTAATGATATATCGATCGCAACAGCACCCTTGGGCGAGGAAACTGTCGTATACCTACACGACTTGAATGACATTCATGTTAGCTCCAGCGGGGCTCTAGCATGCGCTAAAGTTAAAAGTTAAAGTCCTTCCCTTCATACGTATAATGAATGTAGTGAAAGCTACAGAAGGGGGCCAGTTCTCTGGGAAATCGTGTGATTAAAGTGATCCATGTACTTTGTCTAACTCTACGAAAATTACTTTGAGCTTCCACATCTCTCTACTACCGTGTTGTTTAATTTTTGGTAAGAATAGAATAAAATAGGGTTAGATTTGTTCAAATGTCCCTTTAGTATGGAGATATCTATCATTGAAAATCATTCAGCTCAAAACCGTCTAAAGACGGTCATACAGGTCACGTTCAAAATCTACGGCAAAGAACTCATAATTAGTTGTAAAATCTGTCGCAAATTTTCGCTTTTTTATCCAGGAAACCAGTGTTCTTTTTCAATGACAGTTTCACACATCATTCAGACATATCTTACAATGATTTTGGTAAAGTCTCAAATGTCATTTTTGGCAATATCTAACAAAGTACATGGATCACTTTAACTTTCCCTTCGCCGTTCTATAAATGCCGAGCGCCCGGCTAGAAGGCAGAAGGTACCATTTTGTAAAGTCTTTGGTGTGACCCGGTCTGGGTTCGAACCCGGGACCTCCCCTGCATGAGGCGGACACTCTATAAACCGCTACGCCACCATGCTCGGTCGTGCATGCGCTAAAATAATTTAGATAAACGTTACGTTATTAAAGTTAACCTGGACCTTGGTAAATATGCTTGAGATATGCCACAAGGCCCGTGGGCAGGAAAACATTCGCACCTTTACCGTGTCCACATTACGACCCGGGGTGAAGAAGTTGTCATGGAAACATAATTAATTAACCCTTCCTCATGTTAATTGACAGTGGTTTCGATGCTAATCAGGGCATGATTGATCAAACCGCACTAGCTTGTTTAAAAATTGAAGTCTATTTCAGAGAATAGGGCTAGGTATGCAACACATAGGGATAGTACAGTTCTGGGCCCCGTTGCAGAAAGAGATACAATCGAGTGTAACTTACAATTAATTGTAAGCCAGAAAATTTGCGCGTTTCAACCAATCAGATATGCGCATGTAGGACACATGATCTGACTTACAATTAATTGTAACTTACAATCGATTGTATCTCTTTCTGCAACGGGGCCCTGGTCAAACTGAGTTTTAGTAACCCAAACTTGCACCATATCATTAAAACTAATAATTAAAACTTCACCATGCCCGAAATGTAGAAAAAATGACAAACTGCTAAGTCAGGAGTCTGTTATCATTCAAAAGGCAGCCGTTAAAACACACGAGGGCACACTCTAAAAACATATTGGTTTGAACGATTTCTTATGAATCATTATGAATCTGATATTTTGTTTAAATATGTTTTCAATAGAGAGATTATCAACAACTATTTCAATACCTAAGGTATTTTTTCGAAAAAGATTATGCATTATATTATTTTTCTCAAATTATCGCATATTAATGTGGGTCACATATGTATTCCAATCGGATATATTTATTGGATATTTCTGCTGTTTCTGAACCGATTTTGATCAATTAAAGGTTAAATAACTTCACGTGCTCTTTAAGACAAATATTACACTACGTTTTTCCTCACAAATTGATTATTTCTTGAAGCTCTTTGCGTTTCCTACTTAGCCCTAGCATCTAAACATACTTAGAATTAACAGTTACTAAGCTAGTGCGCTTTTATAAATATGTGCCCATAAACGGAAGAACAGACAAAGCTGCTTTGCGTACCTGCGTTCCTGCGTACCTGCACTTGAAGGAACTACAGCGTCTAAATGGCCTAATTTTCACAATTAGGCTCTCTATACGTAATTTGTACTCAAGAAAACGAATTTGGCAGTCATTTCCCATGAAATATAGCAATTTTGGGGTAGTTAGTAAATATCTAATTGTCCTGGGAACGCCCCTTTTAAATCGCCAAAATATGACGTCATCTAAAGAACGGACTAATGAACTAAATTATGTAGATGACGTATACCAATGAATTGTCAATCACATGTCAATCACGCTGCCGATTCTGGACCCTAAATGTGGGTGGGGCGTAGACTGGCTGCTAAGTGAGATTTGGCATCAGAAAATTAGTATAAAATCACTACTGTGTTTATTTTCATGGAGTTTTTTTTTTCGGCAGACCTATTTTACAAGTCATCAACTATGGAATAAGTGCCAAAGTACGTTGTATTCTTTAGTTCCTTTAAGTTGTTGCAAAAGCAATGCAACCACGCCGCTTGCAGTCGAGCGTGTAGCCACGGGTACTCAACCCGGCGAAGACTGGCGGAACAAGCAGTGAATTTGTTGCCCAATCTCAGCGGCGCGCATGGAATTTAAAGGAGGGGGGAAATCCCGGCTTTGATTCAGGTTTATAGCTTTAAATATGTGCCTGTATTGATATACCACACTCTTTTTTTCAAAGAAATCCTTAAGTTGGGAAAAAAAGGTAAATTTCATGCAACTGTTTTGCTTTATTTCGCATCGGCGTTCCATGCTCCTAAAAAAAGTCATTTATAGCAGAGCGGGAATGTGCGCACGTGTCACCCGATTCATGACATCACATGCAGACCGCAACGCAAAGGAATGTGCATTGTTTACATGCAGAGCCTATGACTTGCTTGTAAAACAAACTCGTATTTGCTTGTAAATTGAGGTTTTACTGAAAATGATTAAGAATTGCTAAGAAATGAATTGTAGCAGGATGCAGCTACACATCTGAGTGTATATCGTCCATGATATAAACCTGAACAAATGTTTGCAAATATTGAAACAAATGGAAATAATATCTCTGTGTCAACGTGAGTATTGCACTCAGCGTGTACGTCTATGACCGAGCTAAACTGCGATTGCCTGCAGGTGACGTCACAAAGATGACGTCATTTTTTGTTCGCCCGGGACTCAGTTTTTTTACGGGGGTTCCGAAAGTGAATTTACAAGTTGATTTTTTTATTTTACCGGGTTTTCCCACGAGGAAAATATGTTTGTATTAGTAATCTTCATTAAAATATACCTTAGATACAGTAAAACCCAATTTTGAGGCAGTTTTCTTGTCACCATACCTTTAACGTTCAACTTATATTTCTAACGATTTCATGATTCAGATTTTACCACAAATTATAAACCCTCTTGTACACTATTTCAGCAAAATGCATCAATTAGTTTGGCCAACAGTGATGCTTTCCCTAAATGTCCGTCATTGAAAATAGAAGACATTCATAGCTGCAGGGGTGTTCGTTTAGCTTGTCATATATACTAGAAACGGCGCATGATAACAAAAACCTTTGTAAATTAAACGCCTTTAAAACGATCATGCGATAAGTCTTTAAAATTAATACATGACATATATAGTGAATTAATGAACGAAATTGAATTATCCCCGTATTCGCTGATATTCATCTAACAATCTATCTGATGAATGTCCAAAACGAATCTTTATATCTTTTTTGGTTAATAATTAAGATACAATTATGCTCTTTGAAAGACACATTATCTTATATCAATCTTCACCACAACTACAATATCAACATGCTAACCGAGATCAGATAGTGACCAGTCATCTAGTTTTATCCCCCAGCGGCCCTCCATATCTGATTCAAATATAGAAATGGCCTTGATCAAGATCTGAGTAAGTCTGATGACTTGTCCACAAAGATCTATAAAACTGTAACTAGTTTCTTTATAGGTAAAGGGAAAGGGGGGCAAAATTGCCCCCCCCCCCCCCCCTTAGGATGGTCTTACCCCCTTATTGCCCCTTCGCGTCTCCTCTGTGATGGGAATGGACAAAGAAATGCAATTAATTGTCATTTCCAATCAAAAAAGTTGAATTTTATTTTCATTGTAAAAAGAACAGAAACAAAACAGAGTATTTAAATGTAAATGTAGCTACTAAATATAAACATTCAAAATGATTTTAAAGGGATAGTACAGTTTTGGTCAAACTGAATTTTAGTAAAGGCCCAGTCCCATACTGACGATTTTCACGGCGACTCGCAACGATTTACTAGAACGAATCGACTCGATTTAGCCACGGTTTTGGGCATGGGCGTAGCGACTTACGTAATACCTATTCATCCAGTTGAATGGGTATCAATGACAGATCTACGCCCATGGTTTTGGGGAAGAACCGATACGATGTAATACGGTGCAACACGACCTAAGCGATTTTCTCGACGAACGTCAAATCGTTGCGATTCGCCGTGAAAATCGTCAGTATGGGACTGGGCCTTTACCAAACCTATACACCATAACATTACAAACTATACAAACTAGTAGAAATAACTCCACCATGCTCGAAAGGTATTACAAAATTACAAACAACTAAGTCAAAAGGCTGTTATCATGCAAAAAGAGCTGTTAAAACACAAGAGGGCGCTTTATAAAAACGCATTGGTTTCAACCATGTTTTATAAAAAATAAAAATAAATTGAGCATGCGATGTTTTGTTAAAATAATGATTAAATAGAGGGATCATAAACAACTATTTGTAACCTCTTTTGTAAATTTCTGGAAAGTGTAAGTATTTTCAATGGCTGTTTCAAAATTATCGAATTATTGTGGGGCCCACAATAATTACAAATGGTTATATTTATGGATATTTCAGCCATCTCTGAACCGATCAAACAAAGTTGATTCTAACATTAAATTGTGGGATCTTCAAAATTTTACACTCAGCTTTTCATTACCTCACAACAAAATGATTTCTTGAAGCGCCCTCTTTACCAAAACTGAATTACCCCTTTAAGATTATGAATTTGTATCTAATTAAGTACAATTAATCAAAGTTTAAAACATAGATGGTGATTATGATGAAGTAAACATTACGCTATAACGTGTAAACGACTGTGAGGCTTATACAATTTGTATTATGATAAGCCAGCGAGCCTGGCAAGGCTTAAAGCTTGAAAATAAATTGATATCCAATTATTCTAAACATTCCTTTTTTGGCAAAGGCTTCTTCCGCGTGGGAAACTAGCTATCCCACTCGTTGCCCTTGTCTGGCCTGACCTTATAGCTGAAAACTCAGTAGTCGAGTCCACAAGTTCCCGGGACGAATCCCCAACGAAGTAGCATGTTCCCATTTGTCTTGCATTCACACAGAGCCGACTCGACCCGATTCGACTGGTTTTCAGGATCGGGTCGAGTCGGCTCTGTGTGCCGAGGGCTTAAGAGTAGTTAGCTGTACGGTCATCGTTATTGCTTATCCGATTCCACGGCCGGGTCTCAAACACCTTAATTAGCAAGATTTTTTTTTTTTT
Organism: Echinarachnius parma; assembly: GCA_037951105.1. Classification (NCBI taxonomy): domain Eukaryota; kingdom Metazoa; phylum Echinodermata; class Echinoidea; order Clypeasteroida; family Echinarachniidae; genus Echinarachnius; species Echinarachnius parma. Next base: position 119,616 of record JBAMJV010005426.1, read on the forward strand.
TTTTTTTTTTTTTTTTTTAATTTAAAATTAGGCTAATCAGCCCTAGTTTTGGGCATATTATTTATCGTATATAGAAGCAAAACAATTGTTTTTTTTATGAAAATTGTTCTACGTGTACAATTCATTTTCCAAACCCAGTCCAACAAAAAACAACGAAACGTTTAATCCGTTAACGATTTGAATAAATCTCTTGGTATATTGAATTTCTTAAGTCTGTCGTTGTTTCGTGCCAAGTCGCGAATCTTTACCAATCCAATATAATTATGTTTGTTTTTATTTATTTATGTCGATTTTAGTTTCTCCAGCCCAGTCTTTCAAATTACAAAATGACTAATCCATACAAAATATGCATATGTTTTTTTCTTGTTCATCTTACTTCTACAGTCTGTAGTTGTTTCGTGCCAAGTCGCCAATTACTGACAATCCGATGGTTTCGCAAGGACGGGAAACACAACCGTCGAATTGTTTAAAGGTGTCCAATTACAACGTTCTAATTTCTTAATTCAGCACTTTTGGTGTGAATCATAAACTGCTTTGACTGACTTTGTCTTTAGTACCGGGTGTGAAAGTTTCATTTGTAAACTTGAATTCATATTATTTCGACCTGATTTTATAATGCTAATTTACACATTCTGGCGGAATTGGACAACTGAAAGGTCCTCTAACTGTGCCGCCGGTCAGATAACTGGCTTGCACTCTCGGTCATTCAGTCAATGTCGGTCAATTTGTCACTACTTTCTTTTTTATTGACCGATTTTAGTTTGAGCATTAACTGCTTGTCCCTCTCATTCTGTTTTGTCATTCTCGAAAACGCAAATTATTTATTTCGTTATGGTTTACTTTAAGAGAAGACTAATGAACCGTTTTGCTCGCAAATTGGGTTTCAAACATTTAGGAAAGTCTAAACTTTGTTGCCATATGCCAAAACTGGATAACATGCGATGAATCATGCAATCCGTTCAATCCATATATTAATCTGCCTAATCATGTTCAAAAGTATTATTATATGATTTAAAAGAAATATGTGTTGACCTGGAAAGAAATAAAACATTAGTATATGCCTTCTAGAAATAATAATGCATGTGTGCCCCTACATTAAATCATCATACATTTTCATTAAAAATGATTGCTTTAATGTCTGTCTTTGTGTGTGGCAACGGTTTAAGAAGACAATATATTTATCATTTATTTATTTGTTTATTCATTTATTTATGTTGATGTTATTTTTGGTATATATTTTTTTCTTCTTCATTTATTTATCTATTAATTTATTTATTCATTTATTTATTCATTTATTTATTCATTTATTCATGTATTCATTTATTTATTCATTTCCAAATGTTCACAACAATTTCTTACAAACAATGCAGTAAATAGTCAAATTCAGTGTAAATGTTTCTTTAACATTGGAGACAACTTTGTTTGAATTGCATTATAACAAAGAGAATGATTAAAGAAACAATTACAAAACATAAATGCCCATGAATGTTGTATATTATAACTCGATTTCTATAAATAAATTTTTAAATGTGACGGAGCCAATCTTAGAAGCAGAGCTTGTTGCTTGAAAGGCCCCTGAATGGTTCGACAATTAACATGATTCAAATCAGAGAAAAAAAAATATATATATAATGCATACAAAAAAGCAACGTGGCCAAGGCCAAGCTTTAAAGGGATAGTTGAGTTCTGGTAAGGAGAGTACAGTTTTAGTGAAACTGAATTTTAGTAACCAAAACCTGCATCATTACATTACAAACTAATAGTTATAACTAGAAAGGAACACAAAATTACAAATGACGTAGTAAAGATCATGTTATCATTCAAAAAGAGCCGTTAAAACGTAAGAGGGCGCTCTCTAAACACTCATCGGTTTCAACCATTTTGAATAAAATATTGTGCATGTGATGCTTTGTTGAAATAGTGATTAGATAGAGAAATAACCAACAACTAAAAGAGGAAGCATTTTTTTGAATTTTTAACGGCTGGTTCAAAATTCTCTAATAAACCCGGGGCCCCGGGTTTATTACAAATTGTTATATTTATGGATATTTCAGCCGTTTCTGAACCGATTTTGATCAAACAAAGATGATTTTATTGTTTAAATATTATGCTCTTTCAAATTTTACACTCAGTTTTTCATTACCTCACAAACCAATTAAGTAGTCTACCAAAACTCAACTTTCCCTTTAACCTATCCGGGGTGCAACGAGGGGTAGCATGTGCCAAATATAAAAATGTTGATGGTAATTTAGCTATTTATTTACATTTGAAACAGTATTAAGGAAAGTCATAGCGTGGTTGAGATGTGCCAAATCTGGATAAAGAGCGGTGAATCACGATCTGGTATGTGTAAGCCTGATATGGGGATCAATTCAATTCGTATTTAAAGTTCAATCCTTTAAGTCTTTTAGTCATTATCGAATGTTTGATTTGAAACGTTATTTGACCTTGAAATACACAAACATAACATCCGTAAAGTTCACCCACTCTGGCGATGCACATGCATTTACACATATATACTTATGTCTCAAATGCCTCAAGATTATGATCATCGCTTCTTTTTATATAATCGTGTTCATTATGTTTGACTTCTGAAAACCTAAACATTCGCAAATGAAGATCAATGACAAAAATATCGAGACGAAAATGTTGTGTATAGAATTCACAATGCATGCCTCGTGAAAGAATAATGGACCATATCGAAGGGAATAGAAACTAGCACTGCATGGATTTCCGTGGCCCCCTTTTCATAATCTCAGCTAAAGGGGGAACTGGAAATTCCTACCCACCTGACCCCTCTGTGGGGTAATACATAGGTCAAAAAAGAAAGAAAGAAAATAACTACGTTTACCTTTTGGACTGATTGCCCCCTCCCCTCAATATAATCTTATCCTCTCGCTACTCTCCCCTCCCCCCTCCCCCTACACCCCCTTCCCTCACCGCCACCTCGCCTTTTTGACCATGAATGACTAATCCGCCTTTGAGCTGACGTAGATTGACTATATTGGTATATTCGTATAATATACGGTGTCAAACAGGGAACAGACTATAAACAGACAAAAGAAAAAAGAATTTCAGTTGCGAAGCAAGAATAGGAGCAAATTGGCGGCAAGGTTGCCATTTGTGTGGGGAGGGCTAAATGTTCACTGTTGCACCGAGATAAGCCCCCATTCCCTGTCACTTATTTTTGTTGTTTTCATGTATAAATTTAACATCGGTCCTCCTTCCATCCTTGCTCCGTCTATCATTCGAGTTGGAACTTACATTTGGGGCCACACACGTCCACAAGCAAATTAACGGCAGATCAAATTCAGATCGTAGTATAGCAGAGTCGGGTGCAGCATTGGGTGCCAAATGGGTGCCGATTTTGGTGCCGAGTTTCCCAATTTCGATTCTGAAGTGAGTGCTGAGCATGCTGAGTGGGCACCGAGTTAAGTGCGGAGTTGAGTGTAGAGATGAGTGCCGTGTTGGGTGGCGAATTGGGTGCCGAGTTAAGCGGATGTGCCGTCCTGCGTACTATATTGCTACCGTGCTGGATGCCAAGTAGCATATCAAACTGGGTGCCAAGTTGGGTATCGAGGTGGATGCAGAGTTGAGTGCCTAGTTTGATGCCGAGTTGGGTGCCTAATTTGGTGCCGAACTGGGTGCCTAATTTGATGCCGAGTTGGGTGCCTAATTTGATGCCGAGTTGGGTGCCTAATTTGATGCCGAGTTGGTGCATAATTTTGTGGGAGCTGAGTTGAATGATGCGTCGTGTGCTACGTTTTGTGCCATGCACGTAGGGTGCTAAATGTGTGTCACTTTTGGTGCCGAGGTGGGAGCTTAACAGAGTACCGATGTGGGTGACGAGACGTATGTGGAGTTGGGTGCAAAGTCAGGTGCCGAGTTGAGTATCGAGGAGGGTGACGTGGTTGGTGACGAGTTGAGTGCCGAGTTGGGTGACGAGTTCGGTGCCGAGATATGGGTGACAAAATGAGTGCCGAGTCTCCAAGTTTCCAGTTGCAATTGTTGCTGAACTTTATGATTAAAATAGAATTCACATAAAATAAGTTGGTATTAAATTTGGTTTACGCATATCTACGAGTGAGATCAAACATGTTACATGAGTTTGGATCACTACAATCTAAAGTGTTAAAGTCATATTTATCATATTTGATCGGAACTAGTGCGAGTTTAAACTTGACTCATTATGGGTTGTGTCTGAAATACAACGTGACTTGATTTAACCCATTATAGTGCTCGATTCGGTAGCCAACTCGCCTCCGTGTGAGGGGAGCCAATCGAGTGATCAAATCATACATCACCTGGCGGGTATATAACCGCCCTTACCCCTCACCCCTCCCCCTCCCCCTTTCTCCATCCCCGCACATCTTTTCACTTCCTGTGAGTCACTTGGGAAGCAAAGTGCGGTCGCAGGGCCTAACCCGGCAATGGAATTCATATACAATGTATATGATTTATGAAAACGAATTTGGCTAAAGATGTAATTATAGCTCAGCTTTACCATATACACTGCTTGCCAAACCACAATTCGTGTGTAATCATGGTGCTCTCACGTCAACTGTGAATGGACTAGTAATATACCTGCATACGATATATAAGTACCGTGATGTATTTACTTATAGGTATGATAGGCATGGAAGTATACAATTGTGATCATCGTATTTTGCAAAAGGACGATAATAGTGTCGGAATTGGGACCCATTCTCTTTCCTACATTAAACAAAATGTTATTTGTATTCTAGGTCGATCTCGTAAGCTTATTGGCTATAAAAAGAAGTCAATTACAAATCCACCCGTTTCTCTCTTAATTTACCTTCCTTTTTAGTTTGTAATTGTATGTCACATTTAATCAGTCTAAGAGACGCCGTGTTTCGGCTGTTCCTCCGAGTGACACTCGAACCATGACCTTCCCCATCAGAGTCAAACCTCCTAACCGCTGGGCTGCGCAGACCTTCTTAAAATGAAGATCGTCCGATAAATTGTCAAAAATGATTTCACAAACTTTAAAATGAATCGATAATTAGCAGGTAGAAGTTGGAGAACAGCTGCATGGAAATGTATCTGTACAAATGATTGATTGACTCACTGACTCAAATGACAAAAATTAAACCCCTCATTACATGTAAAGGGGTCTAGTCGCTGGCCTGTTATCTTTTAGAACATTTATATTTGTTAAATTATGTCAGGAGTGCAATACAATAATAAACTTTTATATGACGAAATAATGCCAAGACATTGCTATTTAAAGGTTATTCGGATGTGTAAATCAGACGCGCAGTGCCATATTGCGAGCGCCTTGCGCACTTGCACATTGATATGTAGTCATGGTAGTGGGCACAACTAGCCTTGTTATAATTGTTCGGGCAGGTTCGGACCGGTTCAGATCACCCTGTACATCCCTGTACTTCCACATGGATGACAATCTTTAAAGTGGTTTCATGAGACTTTGACCAAGTCCTTCAACCTCGCAGTCCTAAGGAACCACCGGAGTACGTCGGTCACATACGGTGGTGGTCCATTTCGGGTAATATGAGTTGTCATTTTCATGTCATGAGTGGGGATGTATACTGTTCCAAATACGCTTCGCCATTAGTAACTATACACTGCAAAAACAACGGTGTTAAATTAACACCACTGGTATATATAATGGTCCACACCAGCCTGGCGTAGACCAATATAGATACCAGTGGTGTTAATTTAACACCAATTAAACACCATCGTGTTTGCACTGTAGGCTAGTTCGTGCTCACTTCATATATTAAGCCAGTGTGTATTACACTGACCGGCATTTCACAGGACTACACATTAATGTACTGAATGGAGGAAGACAAAATCGAGAATGTAAACGTACAAAAATTTGCCATTAATGTTTGTAATCGGTAAAAACCGTGAACTTCAACTTCGCTGTCAAATGCATGTTAAAATGAAATATAACGAAGAAAACCTAAAGACGATCTCATAAGTGGTCCAAAACAAAGAAATGTGTATGGACGATACCAAATATTCGACAGAAATTCCTGTTGCTAAAAACGAGGTTCGAATCAAGACATTCGACTCTATGCACAGTACAACCACACTCCCATATCCCTGGTACAACATTAACCGCTGATTTCACAATGAACGAATTAGGATAATACATGTCAATATAAAGATGAAACTTTTTTTTTTAAAGGATAATACTTCGTCAGGATTAGATAATCTTATAATTAGTTTAGGAGTTCAAGATGAGAATTGATGCGCGGAAGTTTCTATTTTAAATTTGTAACTGAGATCTGAACCATGAACTTTCAATTACATAGTCAAATTTCCCTACCTTTGGGCCACGGACGGCACCTGTCAGGCGGGTGATTGATCGAAAGTATGTATAGTAACCATCGGCATTTCCTTTCAAATCTTTATAGAATAATGCGATAATTCGTCTATTAAATTGGAGATAGCGAAATCGTACCCGGAAATTTGCTATTTGTCTTAAGGGAAGTTTTTGTCACTTGCAAGGGATCTAGACCTGTCATTATTGCGAGCGAAACGTCATCGCGAAAGGTGAACGCTCGCAACTTCCTTGCCTTGATTCGCCCAGGTACGGCTAGATGGTATGGCTAATGCTAATGAACGACATCCATTCATTACGGTATGCTATTATACTACACGCTCGCTTCTGGCGAAATAATGATATCCAAACCGCTGGTTCATTACAGAGCAATTTATATATGTCACATATAGAAGATGTAATGAATGTTTATAGTAGATTCATAATTATGTTATAAAACTCTCCTGGCGAAATAATAATGATATCCAAACTGTTGTTTCATTATGTTATATGGCCATTTTTTATTTCGCCATAATAATTATACCAAAATTATATAGTACAACTTTAATAAAGAACGGTTCTCTATACAATTATTGTTTCTTAATCATGCTAATATGTAAAATGCTCTTTATACCATAATCGCGTGTTTAGCTTTTATTTATAAATATGGCACTCAAGCGAGTTATAAATGATAGAGACATTTAAAAGAATCCTCGTGGTGACATTTAATATTCAAACATGACTATTCGGATTTGTAGAATCGTTGTTATGTCATATACATCAACCAATAATATCGGTGTAAACGCAATTTAGAGTTCTAATTTCTTAGCTGAATAATGACCACGCCTCTACTTACTTTTAATCAAAATCTAATTAGAAACTAAAAGTGCGAAATATCACACGATTTCATGAGATTTGTGTGACTTTTGTCAATCGTGTAGCAGAAACGAATCGCGGTTGACGTACAACCGATAAATTCTCAAATTATAACCAATAAATCCTCTAATTATCTCACATTTATTTTGCTAATGAGCAAATTAGTTCCTCAGGAAGTCTCAACATCGCATGGTGATTGTCCTTCCGTACTGCCTAACCGGGTTATCTCATTTCTGTTCGACACTTACCCAATCAAATCTCCATCAAGGATCACTTCCAGGAACCTATACAGGGTGGCCAAAAAAAAACGGAACGGGGTACTTTTTTTTCTTCTTTTTTTTTCTCATTTTATTTCACCAGGGAACCGTAACTCAGCCAATTACTGTTTTTCAGACGGTAAAGGGACGTAAAGACAGTTTCAATGGATAGACAATATTTTTAAATGAAATTTGATACCAAGAACAGTAATGTTGATCAAATAGTTGTTGTTTTGGGGGTTTTTTTAGGGCGTCTTTAATGACACCATGTCAGGTTCAAATTTGTGTCAATTTCTACGGCGATTAAAAAGAGTATCTATCAAGTGAACCTATTCTTTACGTTTCTTTAAAAATAGCAAGTACCCCGTTCCGTTTTGGGGGGCCACCCTGTATAATGTGTACCTTGTTGAGTCTACAACACCAATTCTAAATTTTGTTATGCGTACTAGTTAGCGTTAAAAGAATTTGGATTAGAGGGGTTAACATGGATTTTAAAAACGACTTGATGGACGGACGCCCTTGTAATGAGCATAATGGAACCTTCCGTTTTCTGCTGTCAGTATCGTTCGCTATCGATCGGTCATATCGATAGCTCCAATTAACTTCAGCTGCTCGCAATATCGAAAAGATTTTGTCACGAACCGAATATGATGGACTCCTCTTTTTAATAGAGAAATAAGGGTCCCACCCTAATCAGTCTATTCGATTAAGGGTTTGACGAGAATGGTAGGAGACAAATCGCAGGATTAAGTTACGGATCTTCCTAAGTCTTGTGAAGAGATCGTAATGTTGTCAAGAAGATCACTTTAAAGGAGTTATTTCGTTTAGCTTCTCTCTTAAAAATGTAAAAAACTGTTGAAGCTTGTCGCTTCAATTAAAGCTTTAATTGTGTATGACCCTTTTAAGATGAAAATACGCCAGAAAACAGGTGTTGTAATTGTCGATAGCAATATGGTAAAGTTGACATAACTATAGGCCCTATATATTTTGAATTAAAGGGATAGTTGAGTATTGGTCAAACTTAACTTTAGTAACCAAAACCTGCACGATTACGATACAAACTAATAGTTATAACTTCACCATGCTCGAAAAGTATACACAATTACAAACGACAAAGTAAAACCCCTGTTATCATTCAAAAAGAGCCGTTACAACTCGAAGTGTCAAATTAACTCGGCGCGAAGCACTAGCGTTGTAGGTCCTAATACGGGACTGTATAGTGCAGTGTGCGGTAATACGGGACTGTAGTGCAGTCACTGTGTGCGGTAATACTATACAGTAGTACGTGTATGTATCGCAACCATAGAAGTATGACTCCAACACTGCCGTTGACGCAACTCGCAAGCCCCATTCGCATTCGTTCGCCTTTCGTTCACAGTCGCGCTAACACACGGAGAGACTGGTCCATGAGGCGCATATATCACTGATTTTTTTGCGGAATGGAAGGAAAAATCATAATCTTAATCCACCCGGTAGTGGGATCACATATTGGAGAGTAAATTGCTGGTAAGTACCGTATCATATGTATAGTTTTAAGCACAATTAGCGTGCACACAAATATTTGGTTTCAGTCTTTTATTAGGAGAACATAGAACGCTAGTGCCTCGCACTAGCGGTTCTAAAAAGTGATACCCGGGCGTCAACCACTTTTATATGATATTTTGAAAGCAAATTTCACAACAATTAGAGCATTTGAATGGAAATTATTATTATTTCCCATGTTTTTTTCGATGATCTTTCATATGGAATTGAAATCAACCAAATCCGTTACAATCGATGTTGGGGGGGCACTTTGGAAATTACCAAAACTCAACTTGGCCTTTAAGCTCAAAGCGTATTTCTTTTTTTTATTTTCATACCCGCTAGTAGAGTGCCAATTCTGACAGCCACGAACTTTTGACATATTTCCACAACTGATGAGTCGAGTCTTCGTTCTTCTGTACGTGGCTTGCACGGTATGTAAATCGTCTAGTCAGTCAACTTATAGAAACAGTACCGGAAATTCGTAATATTCATCAACTCATTGTACTGACGTTGTACACGGTTACGACTATCCAGTGGATAGTTTAACATCTGAACACTTCAATCGTAAATATCTTTTTAACGAAAGGGAAATTCGAAAAACCGAAATCTACCCCATGCTTATATTGTTAATCCGAATACATCATGGTATGGGGGAACCGCTAGAATTCCAAATTGATTTTGAGGATTTTGACAATGTTACTAGATCCCTTTAACCGAGATTGCCTTATCTGCATGAAGCGCGATGAGCTGCAAACACATAATCTCGTCTACGTGACTAACAGAACAACTCTATTAAAGGGACTTAGTAACATTGTCCAAATCCTCAAAATAAAATTGTAATTCTAGCGGTTCCTTTATACCTTGTTGTATTCGTATTAACAATAAAATCATGGGACAGCTTTCGGTTTTTCAAATTTCCCTTTCATTACAAAGATATGTATGATTGAAGTATTTAGATAAGAAAATCTCCGGGCGAGATTTTCATCCCTGTACAAAGTGAATGCAGTGAGTTGGTGAATATCACCCAATATCACTTTGCATTTTCGCTCATTACTTGGCCATACATTGTCCATTTGACCTGAAATTTTCACACAATACCCTGAGGACATATGAGATAACAACAGTATACATTGCATCAACCATTCATCAGGTTTTGCACATCTCAACAAAGTTACTAGATCCCTTTAAAACCAATGGATACTCTGATATTAGCGTGCATTGCCATTAACACTTTTTCATTAACTCCAAACATAATATTGTGATCAGGAATGGGAGACTCAATACTGAAAGCTGAATCACCGAGGGGAATCGTCGGCGGCCCTCGATTCTGATTAGTTCATGTCAGTATACCAGTCCCAACTGAGCCATTCCGGTTGTATGCGGTTAGTTCCGAGCAGAATATTTCACCATCAGGGTAGAGGGACTCAAAACCAGCCTAGCTAGTCCAATCACCAACGAAAGTCATCGGCTGCACTCGACTCTGATTAGTTGATAACTATATACCAGTCCAAACTGATCCATTCCGGTTGTATGCGGTTCAGATCGAATCAGCTGATATGGGTGTGCCACCCACGTAACCACATGACCCACATGACCAGAACGTCGGTTGAGAAACAATTCAAGGGCGCAAGTCACTTTTTGTACTTCGGAGATAAACATCTTTTAATTTTTGGAGCCCTATAATAAACCAAATTTAGCCATCTGTTAGTATTGAACAAAATTCCCAAAGTTAGAAATAATTATTATCTGTCAGTTTGGCATCACATCGACAAGGATCCGACCCACAAGATGGTATGCAGGACTCAATGTAGCAAAACTCGACTTAATGACCTTCTCACTCTCATCTGACGATAGGATGGCGTATACACATAGAGAAGGCTCCGTCCTACAAGATGATATGCAGAATTCAATTAACAAAAAAGTCGACTTACCGCCCTTCTCACTCTGACCCGACATACATGTTCTGTCGCTCCGTTTATAATTGATGTCTTCAGACACGCTATACACTTGGGACCGGTTTATTAAGACGTCATGAAACATTCGTATTAATTTTGACACCATCTCTTTATATATCTGTAAGTTTTCTTATCTCGATTTCAGCATCAAGAGAATTAAACCTGACATTCATATATCGCTACTACCCACTACTACCCACGAGGTACAGTATCATCGGAATTCAATTAGAGGGCGTTGATTAAAGTCCTATGTCAGTCTTATTAAGCCCCCAGCAAAAATATAAATGAATACATAAATTAACAAATAAATAAATAGATGAATAAATAAATAAATAAATAAATATCTGAATCAATATATAATTACAGATAAAATAATGTATTAATAAACAAAAAAGATGTGACTGAATTAAATAAATAAATACATAAATAGATCAATGTATGAATTTATAAACTGGAAAATTTTGATTGCATTTAAATGGTGTGTGAATAAACCATTCTTACAAAATAATGTGCGTGTGTGTTTAAACAAATGTAAGATCGACAGTTAGCTATGAAATAAACGACTTAATACTGATGTACGGTCTTCGCCGTAGGAGTATTTGAATGATTTATATTTATAAATAGTTTCAGCTTGACTTGAATCATCCATAATTTCATTTCATATTTCAGTCACACGCAAAGATATATAACTGTTACAGCACGGGTCACTTCCTCGGTCAGCTTGATTCGATTTCCGGCCAATCAAAGCAGACCGATCTCTTTCCTCCTCAACAAAATTTTAAATCTCAAATCAAATTCTTGCATGCGAAAGGATTAAAAGATTTTCACAATAAGATCGAGGGTAATAAATATGACAGTAATGAGTTTGAGAAGAAACAAAATTTTAAAAATCGGGCAGAATAGTTTGGACTCGGAGATCAGATCAGGCCGGCCGGAGACTAGCAATTGCATGGCGTCGGGATTAGAAGAACTGTCTGTATTATCATAACCTGTCCGATCACCGGTATCCGACCACAACTCTTCCTGCCTTAGGTCATTAGGTGATGCATGTACGAGAAATAAAAAAAAAACTTCTCTATAGTTGGTTTGCTTTTAATTTTGTTTTGTAGTCTACTCTGTCTTCTTTTTCCTTTTTCTTTTCTTCATCTACTTCTTTTTTAATTATTTTATTTGTAGTTTGAAATCTTCCTTTTCCTTGCTACAGACCGAATACCTGAGTAATTGTCTGCATTCGCTTTAAAAGTATGTCTGTATTATCATAACTCATACAATTCAGTGAAATTGGGCCGCATTGCATCAAGGATGAAATCATGTATGATTTTCATTTTACCGTTTTTATTGCAGTCTTTGTCTAGTCTTTGTCTAGTTTGCATGTATTTTCTTCTTTTCATGATTAATGTATTTTCAAAAGAAGGATCCTTATGCTTTTTTTCTCCTGTGCTATTGTTTCAATCCCTTGTCTTTTGTATTTCCACTTGTTTGACTTAATACTCTTCTTCTTTTTTCTTCCTTTCTTCTTTTGTTTTTGTTTTTCTTTGTTTTTTCTTCTGCTGCTGATGGTAAGTTGAGGTTCTTCTTATTCATTCATCTATCTGAACCTCAATATATAGTATCTATGATAAAGAAGGGAATTTCTTGTATTATAAGTAAGTATTCTCAAGGCGCAGCAGTATTACATTCGTCAAGTTTGCATAATTTGAATCACGAGCTCCTGAAGCCAATATCACGTTTTAGGCTAATTTTGTATCATCTTTCTATAAACGTGTCAAAACCATTATTCTCGATGTATAACAATGAGCAATTGAAAATAAATTGAATCACGCACTCCTAGTAGGGCTTCATATCACGGTTGAGTCTAACCTTGTTTGTATGATTTTGTGATGGGGAAGAGAAAACATTTATAGAGTCATCGTCCCCAAGGAAAGATCAAGAACATGACTTTGTAATAAAGAGATCGAGCAAGAACAACGGGACCATAATTATGAAGAGTGCGATGAGTTTGACCCTCGTGACCGGGAAAGCCCTCGATAAATTGTCTCATACATTTCCAGCACGTGACGTGAAACAGTTTTGTAATTCATGACACAGTATTAATGTCTGCAAACAGTATTGCAAGAGGATGCCCTGCCAACGGCTCATCGTTCGATGCATGAGTAACACTAGCACATCTTTGTCTCATTATAAAAAAAATAAGGTTCGACTCATCATTCTAACATTACTAACCCCAAAAGATATCGGCACTTGTCTGAGTTAGTTAGTAGCACTATTTGATTCTTCTTTGTTTCGGTAAAACTAGGGAACGATGTTCATCGACTAGCTATGTTATCATCATGTTACCATTACATTAACCGTTGCTAAACTTGAGTATTGGAGAGTCTCAACCTTTCAGCTTGAAATCATTATTATTTTGTTGTCTGGTAAGCATTTAGCGTATGTAGTACTTGTAACTAGTCATTGTTCCCGCAGGTCGTAAGTATTGGTCTTAAAGGGAGAGATCCTCTTTTGCAAGCCAACATTCAAAAGTTGCGAGGTTATTGTCTTATATGAAAGGAAATGTCATTTAATAGCATGCCTGAAAAAATTAGGGCTTGAAATCTCTTTTTCGTGGAGTTATAGTTAAATGGGTACATACGTATTTTCGGCCGGTCAATAAGTTTGTACACAGATTTCACGGAGTGCCAGATCGGTATGCATGACCCCTACGTGACCCGCGCTAGCTACGTGACCCGCGCATAAGTACTAATGTGTGAGCGTTTACCAAGCAAAATACCCAAACATCGCTTAAACTGACTACGGTACATGTAATTATATGTTCTTTCTTTTTGAGATCTTTTTTCCGTGACACACGTTAACAAATGTCGGCTTCACAATACGAGAATTAGTACTATATTGTTGTAATATTATGCTAAATCAGCTGAACTCCTTTATTGACCGATATAGAGTTTAAATGGAGGGACGCATTCGTTTTTCATTCGTAGAATCCAAATAAGAGGGCTGTTCGCTCTGATTTTTTTTGTTTTGCGTGTTACATTGATCCCCATCCGTCAAATGAAAGCTGTTCAGACGTTTTGTAAAACTGGACCTGTCCCTTTAAGGGACGCTGGTCCTGTGGGGCGTAGGTCCTTCGGGTTGTAAGCCTTACGGTCTATGCGTGTTCTGTTGATCAAAGGTCTTACTAGATTATTTGTCCTACTGATCATGCTGATCGTCAGCCCTATGCTTCGCGAATTTTGGTTGAACATTGTTTGGTTCATTTGGCCTTCGTGTCGATTGTCTTAAAAGCCGAAATCGATTCACTGCGCTTTACTTAAAAAAGTGACAACAAGCAGAGCGCAACATCGTTTAAACTAAGTATAAAAACATTTAGTTACTCTATTTTGGTTTAAATTTTAAATTAATCAACTACTACTCCCTTGGCAATGTCTGCAAATCTAATATTGTCTATTTCTAATTCTAAATCAAACATTGTTCTTAAAATATTACACACTTACTTTTATTACCCTTTTATATATTTTCATTGAATTACCAACATATCAAACTGATTTTGTTGCGTAGTCGCAGCCTTAAAAATGAATTATTGTTAAGGGCCTTAGTAACATTGTCTAAATCCTCAAAACTTACTTGGAACTCTATAGGTTCTCTCATACCTTGTCATATTCACATTAACAATTAAAAAAAACACGGGACAGGTTTCGGTTTTTTTCAAATTTCGATTTCGTTCAAAAGATATTTACGATTGAAGTGTTCAGATGTAAAACTATCAACGGGATAATTTAAGCCGTGTAAGTAAGTGCAATGAGTTAGTGAATAACACTTTGCATTTTTGCTAATTTCTCGGCCAAAAAACATCCAATTAACGTGACATTTTCGCACATTACTTTGTGGACATATCAGATCACATTAATACACATTTTATTAATCAATCATCACTTTTTGAACATGTCAACACAGTTACTAGATCCCTTTAAAAAGAACGAAGGGTGCTCATTGTGACATTTACATTTAACATCTAGCGCGAAGTATGAAACATTGAGCGGATAACATGATTTCGTTATCTAAACAACTTGCGTCTGTCTCGGAAATGTATTTACAGTTTCAGACAAGAACACAAAGAGAAATTCTGAAATGAAATGATGTGAAATGATGCTAGAATTGCCAAGGAGAAAATGGAGCGCAGATGATTTCACCATATTCGCCCGTCATGTTCGCGATGTATCAAAAGTAAATAGATTACCGTAATAACTGCCAGATATGATGTGTTGGCACCGTCAGACAAATGATGTTATGAACATCAAAGACACTACAAGGGGAAGACTGGACACTTCGGGGATTTTGTGTAACGCTGAATTTCGTACATGGGGAAGGGCGCCCCTAGCGTTGGGTAGGTTAACTTCTTGTTGTTTTCGCGCGTAGCCATTGAAAACACAATAGGGAACTGGTAGTGAAGTATCAAATTCCTTCTTATTTTTGCTTTTTTATCTCAAAATGTACACCAAATATTAAAAGGAGTTTGTTTCTAAGTTTGTCTGTTTACAGGTGAAAATGTCCAAGAAATATTTAATAGTAGACATGCAGAATCATCATTCACGTACAAGTTTCTTTGCTTGCTGCATACGATCCATGCTTGCTGTTAAACAAAGAACTCATCATCAGGATTGTTGCTGTTACCTGTGTCATGGTTTGAAATCAAAATAGTAACATTTATTTGAATACCTCTTTTCTCTTTATATAAAGAATTGCTGTTAACAAGAGTGTCACATCTGAAACACAAGCATTTTGTTAACTGTCACATCGGAAATGCGATGCCTCAAAAAATCCAAGTCAAGTTAAAGTCATGCAGGAAATCTGGTTCCTCTTTTCACTTTCTTCTCCAAATTCGCAGATTAAAACATAATATTCACTTCTCATTTTCTATGCAAAAAACTACAGAAAAAAATGTTTAAAAAAGATATGCAGGATTTGAAAATTTTCATCTTTGTTGACAAATTTGCTAAAATAGCAGAAATATCAAAAAACAAGTGTGCCTTATGTCTGCATATATTTCAAGTTCATACTTCTAGTAATCTAAATCCTGATATCCACATGGACATGAGTTAATTTCATTAATTTTTGTCCCTAGTTTGATTTATAACATTTCATTCACCATGGATACATAAATATGAAATATGAAATTTTATGTGAAATTTTTTTTTAGCAAAAACTATTTTAGCAAATTTGTCAACAAAGATGAACATTTTCAAATCCTGCATATCTTTTTTTTTTCCTTTTTTTTCTATAGTTTTCTGCATAGAAAATGAGAAGTGAACATTATGTTTTAATCTGCGAATTTGGAGTAGAAAGTGAATAGAGGAACCAGATTTCCTGCATGACTTTAACTTGACTTGGATTTTGTGAGGCATCGCATTTCCGATGTGACAGTTAACAAAATGCTTGTGTTTCGGATGTGACACTCTTGTTAACAACTATTCTTCATATAAAGAGAAAAGAGGTATTCAACTAAATGTTACTATTTTGATTTCAAACCATGACACAGGTAACAGCAACAATCCTGATGATGAGTTCTTTTTTAACAGCAAGCAAAGAAACTTGTACGTGAATGTTGATTCTGCATGTCTACTATTAAATATTTTTTGGAAATTTTCACCTGTAAACAGACAAACTTAGAAAAAAATTCTTTTTAATATTTGGTGTACATTTTGAGATAAAAAAG
Source organism: Echinarachnius parma (assembly GCA_037951105.1). Taxonomy (NCBI): domain Eukaryota; kingdom Metazoa; phylum Echinodermata; class Echinoidea; order Clypeasteroida; family Echinarachniidae; genus Echinarachnius; species Echinarachnius parma. The sequence goes on from JBAMJV010005426.1 coordinate 136,248, forward strand.
CAAAAATAAGAAGGAATTTGATACTTCACTACCAGTTCCCTATTGTGTTTTCAATGGCTACGCGCGAAAACAACAAGAAGTTGACCTACCCAACGCTAGGGGCGCCCTTCCCCATGTACGAAATTCAGCGTTACATCGATCGCTGTACAAAACCGGCGCAGTGTCCAGTCTTCCCCTTGTAGTGTCTTTGTGAACATATAATTGTACAATATTATCTATACAATAGTATTTCAAAATAATACCAAGAATAGTATAATTTATTTGAATTGAAACAAAATTATGACAATAATCAGGAAAGAAAATTAGGCTTCAACGCGAATCAACGGCTCAGCATCCGAATCGCCAAACAGGTGCTCTAACCACAAAGCAATGCGCGCGCAGAGCACGCTTAGATTAGTGGTTAGAGAACCGGCCAGGCAATCTGGTCACGCTGACGGTCTCGGGTTCCCGCCCAATTTTCTGAGCTCATTTACATTCAATAACTATATATCTGGCCGATCTCCCTACTGCTTTCTTCTTTAAAAAAATATCAGGAGCACTGAAGGTTTATGGATAGTACATTGATTTAAAGTGTAAAACGGAACAAACCATCCTAAGGAGTTACATTCGATGTGAACCCCTGTCATAATGGAGCAACCTGTGACATGACGTAATGTAATCCTTGTATATCTTTATCATTGTTTATTTTATTCAAAATGTATTCCTCTGTCCCTCTCTGCCTCCTGCAGGCCCCTCTCCGGTACACCCTTTCTCTTCCCATCTCCTTCTTTCTCTCACTCCCTCTCTTTCTTTCACTAATACATGTATGCAGGTTTCAGTGCTGAAAGTTGATTTGTCTTGTTTTTTTATTAAAATATATGTATCAAAACATTAATAATAGTTCATTTGATGATTAAGAGATTTAGGGGAAACCATTTATGTATCCTCACACTGATACGCTGGATGTATTGCAATAAAGGTCGGAATTAGCTATTAGTATTAGCCAAAGCCTCAGGAAAATAGACTGCACACTATTGGCATACAACATTACCACTTTTGCGATATAGCCTCCTCTCTCCAGGAGTTTCTGACTCCGAGACGCGGGGGCCTGGTCCAACGGTCCGTGATGTTCCTGAATGCCATGATATCAGGGAGGCTGGGAGATTATTTTATTATGCTGTCAAAAAGATATTTATTTGATCTTCAAACATATGAATCAAAAGGAAAGACGTGTACTATTCTCTTCCTTAAAATGGAGATTATAATATATTTTCTCAACGTCTGCTATGTCTGTTGACGTTGGAGAACTTCGACTTGACGCACACTCTGGCAAATCTTTTCCGGGAAGTCTAGATGCAGAAATAGATTGTTCCGTCCCGATTTGTTTCTATCGTTGTTTCGTACTTGGATTATCCGTGTGCGCAGCTATGGTTGGACAATGAATCAATACCACCCGCCCACCACCCCCCCCCCCCCCCCCCCCCCCTCTCCCCCTCCCCCTCCACGTTTGCTGCCCTTTATACGTTATTACCCTTTCAACGGGGGCCAAAATCCAATCCAGGATCGCCAACTGGTGTTCCAAAACCAAAGATTGAATCAAAGAATACCAACAACTTTCCATGCGCCCTTCACCTATGTTTCGAAACATGACATTTTCCGTTGAATATTTTACAGGCAATTGTAAGTAAACATATCGATTGTTTCACAATGTTTTCACAATTTAAGAATTTAATGTATAGATCATATGCAACCACAATTATATTTTGAGTTGCCCTAAAGCCCCCCCCCCCCCCCCCCCACCTCTCCCCCAATCCCACTATGCCCTTGTTATGAGCAAAGTCTAACTTCGCCACTGATTGTCAATCAATCGCTGATCATTCTGATTGGACGATTTTGGTCGAGAGTTTTCCTGATCTTAATCTTGGTGCCGACCTTGCGCGCGGATATGGATTTAATCGATCAATGATGATATACGGTATCATCATAATAATCGTTACTAACGATTGATGCTGATTGAACGCCATGTCCATTTTCATCTTTCTTTTTTGGATATTAGTATACTTTAATATATACCAACAATCTATTCCGAGACGTGGTGAGTAATGTGAAAGATGTTAATATCTAAATTTCAAATACGACAATAAAATAAATTTGGTTTTAAACAAATTCAAACAACTAGTTCTCAACAAAAAACAGTTTTACTATTGTAATTGAACGTTATAATAAAAGAGTATTTCTCGCTGTCACAAGGCTGAATAAGAGATATTTAAAATCTATATAATCATGATAACGTACACATTCTTAATTGATGTACATTCCCACTCCTTTTTTCAGGTCAAATAAACTTTTCGAGGAGCGTAGTAGGGGGCTCATTGTCTCTGTACATATTCAAACATTCTGTTTGATGCGGAGGGATGTTCTTTCTTCAAACTTGAATATCATTTCCACCAAATGTATACCACCCAAACTTAAACGCTTACATCCCGCAACCGCCTGCAAAGAGAATAATTAGTATTGAGGGTTTCGATGTTGTATCTCAAAGATCTACCGGTTATCATGTTTATATTTAGAGTTTTGCTTCCTTAGCCCTTCTCCCGTGGAAAACCGACCGCAATATTGGTCCCTAATTTCCCTTGGTATTAAGACAGGACGCCTATGGAGTGCGTTTAGTGTAAATAAACATTGATCTTCAAATTATTTCTATAGATAGATATAAGCATGAGAGATTTTCACTACATGAACAGCCGAACCAAACTTGAAGGAAAAGTGTAAGACCCAATTAAGTTATGGATATGCCCAAATAAATAAGTATAAAATATAAATAAATTTAAAAAAAACAGAAATCAGAGTTTACTGATTGTCATCACCATGGAACTTATTTCAAAATAATTAAAAAAAAATCAACTATGGACTTTTAAAACTTATGCAAACAACTATTATTTACTGCTTATTTACTGCTGTGTGATGATCTAAAAATAAAACAACTCCATCGATTGTTTTTATTTGAATTTGCTCTTGACTAATTAAACAGCTAAACTTCTTCATCAGGCCAGCAAAGATGTGACTAATTGCGTGTTGGATCAGTGTCAATTACATTTTCAGCCTTCTGATCACTAATTGCATCGATTGATGAATTTCAGATCGAAGTTTCTTTGACACTAAAGGCACTTCATACTCTTGTCGGTGTAGAAAGTGAATCGCACTTGGTACTACATTTCCCCTTTAAGTTTAATTATTACATGATCACTCGGGCGTTGGCCTGGCTTTACACTTGCGAAATGGGTGAGATGGACTGCGCGGTTGAGAAACAGAAGGACGCTAAGCCACTTTTTGTACTTCGGAGATGATCATGTTCAAAGTTTCTATCCAAGTAGAAACTTGAAACCAAATGTAGATCTGTGTATATTTGACGAATATCCCTCAAATCAGTGGCGTACCCAGGATTTTTTCAGGGGGGGGGGTTATTCCGTCAGCCAAATTTCTGAGGCCGAGACCATTGGTTGAGAATCGTGTAAGCGGGGGAGGGGGGGGGGGGGGGTGTCCGTTGAAAATTTTCTAAGCCGAGACCAAGAACTTTCAACATTTTCGAGGCTGTAGAGGCCAGGATTCTTCGCAATTTTCGAGGCTGAGACCAGGTTCCTTCCAAATGTTCGAGGTCGAGACCATCGGTAATGATGGTCGAGACCGCTAAAATGTGGTCTCGAGACCAGCTACAAGTGGCATTTTTTGGTCAAAGGGGGGGGGGGGGGGGTTGAACCAACCAAACCACCCCCCCCCCCCCCCCCCAACCCTGGATACGCCTATGCCTCAAATTATAAATAATTATCATCTGGAAATTGGGCAAGAGATAGAGGAGGCTCCGACCTCCGTAACTCAATTTAGCAAAAATCGACTTAACGCCCTTCTCCTTCTCAACCGATGAACTGTACTTTCCTGACTCACGCGATCTGATATCACTCCATAATTAATCGGCTACGTGACTATCGTAATTGCGCTTTATTTCTTCACTTGTTCGTCGTCGCCTATTTCTTGAAAGAAAAAGAAAAGGGTGACTTGCGTGCGGATGAAATGTCAACGACGCTTGGCAATGTTTCTTCCAATTCATTTCAAGGAGAGATCCTTCTACCCAGGTTTTCCTTCCTGTGCTCATAGTCTTTGACCCTCTTAAAGACTGGCAATCGTAGGGAGGCTCCCGGGGAGGCTACACCGCGGATGGCCAATGTGAACTTAGCTACAGACTACTATAGTAGTCTGTGAGCACTGCATAACATTGAGCAAGTGTGCATTACGCACCGTGCGCAGGGCGTTCGCAAGATGGCACTGCGCATCTCATTTGCGAATCCGAACCATGCCTTTAACCATGTTAACCAATCGGGTGCGGTTCGTTATTCCGAAGGTTCGTTATTCCGAAGGTTCGTTATTCCGAAGGTTCGTTATCTGGTTATTCCGAACACGCACATTTCCTATACCTGAGTGTTCGTTAATCCGAAAATGAAATAGGGTTCGTTAGTCCGAAAATGAATTTGGGTTTGTTATAATGCTATAATTTCATATAAAGAGATAAAATAAACTTAAATGTTTGATTGGTCTGGCCAAGGGAGGGAAAGGGGGAGGGGTATCATTAATGCAGGCTGTAAATTAAATAAACAAAACACAAACTATAGTATTATAACAAGCCCGATTTAATTTTCGGAATAACGAACCCGAATTTATTTTCGGATCAACGAACCTTCGGAATAACGAACCTTCGGAATAACGAACCTTCGGAATAACGAACCTTCGGAATAACGAACCTTCGGAATAACGAACCTTCGGAATAACTGAACCTTCGGAATAACGAACCTTCGGAATAACGGACTGTAACCAACCAATCTAACCCAACGAGTGATGATAAGAAAACCCGTTATTACAGTGGTTTCTTTTTACTGCCATGTCCCACTTTAACTATGTTGAGGATTACATTTAAAGGGATAGTTGAGTTCGGGTATAGAGGGCGCTACACAAAATAATTTGTTTGCGAGATAATCAAAAACTGAGTGTCAAATTCGAAAGAGCATACAAATTGAATGACAGAATAAACTTTATTTGATCAAAATCGGTTCAGAAATGGCTGAAATATCCAAAAACATAACCATTTGTAATAATTGTGGGGCCCCACATTTATTTGATCATTTTGAACCAGCCGTTAATTTTGTTTTTTAATGCTTCCTCTTTTCAAACATTTCCCAAAAAAGGTTTTTAAATAGTTTTTTATTATCTCTCTATCTAATCACTATTTCAACAAAACACCACATGTACAATATTTCATTTAAAATGGTTGAAACCGATGAATGTTTAGAAAGCGCCCTCTTGAGTTTTAACGGCTCTTTTTTAATGATAACATGCTTTTTACTTAGTCATTTGTAATTTTGTATTCCTTTCGAGCATGGTGGAGTTATAACTATTAGTTTGTAATGTAATGGTGCAGGTTTTGGTTACTAAAATTCAGTTTGACCAAAACTGTACTCTCTTTACCAGAACTCAGCTATCCCTTTAATGAACCATCGCATCCCAAATTCGTGCCTATTACCATGATTACCATGATGACGATATTTCGATAAAATCTGTTCAATGGTAGACCTACAAGTTGTTTCGGTTACGGGAATGAGATCCATGGCGCAACAAATCATCTAGACATCGATACAACCTTCAGAACGTCGCGACGCGCCGCCTTGTAAGCCACTTATTACCCGATTATAATTATAATGAGACATAAAGTCGGTATGATCATCGCCGGATCTCGTATCCATGAACCCTTGAGCGCATGCAGGTATCCGGTCACTGTCGCTAGCTCTGACAAACAGGTTCCCTTTAGTATCATTTCATAATTCTTGTAACCTTTAACATGTTTAATGAATATTGACGTCGTGCGTACATAATCAACTAGTTGCTCTGAACACTCTGTCCACACGTGTCATTAAAATGGATGGTAATTTTACATGTTCTATGGAAATGTATCTTCCTTTCATGACTGCGTATTCTATTATACAGGGAGAAAACTGTTGAGCTCGGATGGGAAGCTCGTCTAGCTGTGCTCGCCAAGCACATTACAATCACTACAATATGTCCAGCTAGGCCTGAACATTACTCACATGACTGATCGGCAGAATTCACGAGCCCTGGGGTTATACATTACTCTGGGGTTCCCAACATTTCTTTACCACCAGCATGCCAACGTCGCAGCGGAAAATGTTCGTATTTCCGGGAAACGCCATAAACATAGAACAAATTCCAGTATACCTGTTTCTGAAAACAGGCTCGTATTTCTAGCGTCAGAAGTTCGAAAACAGTCATGTTACTCATGGTGTATTACGTCTTACCGACCATCCCCGGTTATTGGGGTCTTGTGTGGACATGTGGTGGATGTGAAGTACATGACCATATCATAATGATGCCTTAGGCATTAGGACGATGTCCAATTAACAGTATCAAGGATTTCTCAGCTTCCCAGTGAATATGATGTTAGGCAATGTGCTTTGAGTACGGAGATGCTTTTGTGTGGTAAACACGGCGCCACGTCAATAGACATGAGCATGTACTGCTGATAATTGGCATTGGTCAATTTGCCTGATTGGCCACAAGGGTATTCTCACAGGACCCGTGTCATACATGACTTGCATTAGCTCAATGGGGTCCTCGGTATCATAGGTACAACATGCTCTAGGATGCAATGAGAGATGTGACATTGATACGGAAATGATTCTAATGTGATTAACACGCTCTAATGTCCAGAATCATTAGAGCAAAATGCTTGATGACTGGCAATGGTCACTCAGATTAATCGAGAGCAGAGGTCATCCTTGCAGTTAGATGCATTCGATGGTCTTGACTCTACCCTGCATGTCCTGGAGATGGACATCGAAGATGACTCGACAGCATGCCCCAAGTGAGCTGTGTCATTGAACCGGAAATGCTCTTATGTGATAATCACGTTGTTCTGTCAAAACCCATCAGGGTACATTTTTGACTAGCAATGGTCACCTTGATTAATCAAGAGCAAAGTGAATCCTTACCAATATGATCTACTCGATGACATTAACTCTGCCATACATGTCTCGAAGGTGTCAATGATTTGACAACCCGCGCGTTAGGCAGTGCTAGGTGAGCTGTGTCATTGAAACGGAAGGGCTATTATGTGATTATGTCAAGAACCATTAGGATAAACTGCTGACGACTGGCTTTGGTCACTGTTTTGGTTTGATTAGGATTTTCACGCCAGATCTATTTATGCATGACTTGCATGAACGTGTCTCTAGGTGATAGTGGTGACATTGCTTCGGGAAGGATCTTATGTGGTAACCACCGGCCAATGTCAAGAACCATTTGAGTAAAATGCTGATGAGTGTCATTGGTCATTTGGTGCATTGATAGCAAACGTCCAACCTTCAAGGTCTTGCAAGATCCGTTTTCGCCATAATTCTGCCGTATTTCCATACAATTATAACATAATTTATGCCCACCATTATCCCGTCAATGTGTATTTACTGACCAGAAAATGTTGAAGGAGCTCCGTCGCATTCAGACGCGCGGTGCCATCATGCGAACGCATTGCGCATGTGCGAAAAACGCACTACCTCAATGTTACATAGTGCGCACAAACTATCCCAGTTACGAATGTTTGGGCCGCCCTCTGCATCCCCGCGCATGACAATCTTTAAAGGAACTGCGTCATCAGATTCGGGAATGCACACAGGGCAGAGCCACGGGTAGCGCAATGTCTTCCAAATCAGGCGCAATTGTGCTTGAGCGCCAACGCTCGCGTATCTATTAAAATGATCCATTAATTTACAGTACAATTTTAACCAAAATCGCTTGGAGCTTCCAACCTCTCTTGTACTTACTTGTTGTTTGCCTTATTGTAACAGAAGAATAAAATGGGTTTTGATTTTTCGAATGTCTACATAATCATGGATATATTTAAGATTTAATTTGAGAGCGTCTATAGACGGTTTCCGACCGTAGTCATGAGTATCTGAATTCGGATACTGCACGCGAGCGATCCGGATAAAATCAGACATTGATTTTCTCGGTCTGCACTAGGTAAACTTTATTCTTTTTCTATGAAATTCTCACATTTCATTCTCAAGAATCTTAAAATCAAATTGGTATATGATTGAGGTCTCAAACATTACTTGAGGGGAAATTAATAAGGTTAAGGGATCACTTTAATAATAATGTAAGCTACAGAGCGCGCGTCGTACGTAAAACATGGCGTCTCCCTATGAGATCTTTGAAAAATGTACTCTGCTCGTCTGATTTGACAACGCAGGTCCTTTAATGACTCGGCAGTGCATGTCCTAGTTATAATATAGCAAGGTTCGTTGGCCTATGAACGCGAAAAGTACTTTTTGAAGGATGATGCGGGAAAATGTCTGGGAAGTATAACGTTCTAAATTGCTTCAGGATGCTTATTCTTTTTTTTCCAAAAGGATGCCTCATCATTACCTTTGGCATATCGATGGGTAAAGTGAATGTCTGGTGTTTCGTATCCGTGAATCAGACGCACGCACAGTGGGCCAGGTGTGAGCAAAAGTGCGCCAAAATAGTGACTTGGTCATGGAAATGAAATTGCTTTTTTTCATGTTTTAAGCAAAGAATACAACCTGTAGAACATCTCCGAACAATATTTCTTCTCGATATTTATTTTAAGTGGGTCATTTTTCTTCACAAAGTCCAGAAATGTTGATTTTAGGGAACACATTGTGTTAATCGACTTAAAATTTGAAATGCTCGTTTTATAATAGTTATCCTAAGTAATCATACATTTTAAAGCTAAACTGTTAGTTATGTCGGAATTTATGTTTAGTAGAATCAAACAAATAATGGGAGAAAATCGATGTTTTTTTTCATGCGCAAAAATGGTCAACATTGCTGCCTATTGCTGCGCTAAAAATATCATGATTGCCTTCCTTACAATGTATGCTTTACTTTGATACCACATTTGTCTGCCACCATCTGCAACCTTATGAGTAAGAAGTGGTTTTCCAACCACATGTTCGCCCTTTTTTTGCCGAAATCGCCCTTTTTTTGCGAAAGAGCGCGCCGTGCGCTCATACCAACGAACGTTGAGGGCGTATATCACGCTAGTACTTCAATGGCTCATACATAGGCAAACTACATAAGATACAGTTGTACGCTTTTTTCCTTGTTGACACAAGTAGCATCTATAAGAAGTCCTCTGACATTTTGTCTAAGATGATGGGACAAGCATATGGATTGTATGAAAGTAGTCAATGGTAGAAGAGAGCTCAAAAATGGAAGGAAATTCACAGAAAGCGAAATTCAAGATAGCGGTGGAGAGAGATAGCAAAAGATAGAAAGAGGTGGAGAAAGAGTGAGGGGAGAGAGGGGGAGAGAAACAAAAAACAGTTTAATGACGTCAGAGAAATTTGTAAATGCTCCAATTGTGTTTCTTAGGTCCAGAAACCTCATATAAGTTCCATAAATCAGTGTAATATGAATCTGTCTATGTGTTACAATGAATATTTGCCTTGTCCAATCAGAAAACACTATTTTGATGACGTCAGAGAAATTTGTAAATGCTCCAATTGTGTTTATTAGGTACATAAACCCCTTATAAGTTCCACTAATCAGTGTAATATGAATCTGTCTATGTGTTACAATGAGTATTTGCCTTGTCCAATCAGAAAACAGTATTTTGATGACGTCAGAGAAATTTGAAAATGCTCCAACTGTGTTTCTTAGGTCCAGAAACCCCTTATAAGTTACACTAATCAGTGTAATCTGAAACTGTATATGTGTTACAATGAATATTTGCCTTGTCCAATCAGAGAACAGTATTTTCATGACGTCACACGGATTTGAAAATACTCCCATCGAATTCTATGGGTCTGAAAACCCTTAGTTCCTTTAAACTGGAACTTCATTAACCTTCTTCAATGAGTAATTAATTTTGGCACACTTTGAAACGGTTCTGGCCCACTGTGGCACGGTGCCATCCTGAGAACGGTGCGAAATATACACTGGCTATAATTTATGCGCACAAATAAGTCTATATAGTAACAATGGTATAGGGCGGTTCGCACAGGTTCTACTAAACCCCTGCACCCATAACACTATTTAAAGCCAAAGAAAAGTATTGGAAAACCCTAACCCTAACCCTAACCCTAACCCTATCCACACAAAAACAGTGAAAAATACGCGTTTATCACCTACCATGTGAAAGAATATATCATAACTTATCTGTCAACGTAAAGATTTGGACAAAAATGCTTTGAAATTGACTATTATTTTGAGCAATAAAATGTTCAAAATAAAAAGGTTCATATTTATCCATAGATTAAATTCAACCGCATTTACGCTGCATTCAAACGTTTTGCAAGCGCATACACGAACGGCATGCGGGCTTGTCAACATCTTGTCAGACACCTTCTCCCTCTATCATGTTTGTAGGGTTGTAGACATTTTTTGTGTTTAACCTATTGCCTACGGGAACCCGATTGATCCTGTGCTTACCCTATTGGGATTGAACAATCTAGTAAGGAATGGGTTAATATCGCATAATTGTGTACCTGCAAGGCTCTGGCATCATAATAAAGACAAATAAAAAAAAAACATGGAGGCCGCTAATTCAGAAGAGCAGTCGATATCGCGTGTGGAATAGTTATCTCAACCACACGTGTGACCGTCATGCTTATACCTACCTTATGGTCTGTCTGCATCGTATTAGCAATCAAGTCTGGATTCGAAATGATGACCATATGAACCACGTGCAACTGTTTGTTAAGATGTTGATCAGTGATACCTATGTTTTCACATAAAATAGTGGACATTCTGGCTTCCTGGGCTGTTTTCCATTATTCCAAAACTTTGATCAATAAACGGCATATTACATCATTTGCGTAGAATCGGGAATAAATTAATCACAGTAGACATTTTGATGATCATCATTGTGACGGAATACTTTTTGGTAAGTATTCAATTTAGTTAAATTATATATTCCAATGAGAAATAATCAAACTCCAAGCATGGCACATTGTTAAATATTACATTATTGAACAGGGCCCACATTTCTTTTTGAACCCGTGGTGAAACAAATTATCAAATTATCGTTAAACATTAGCAGCAATTATTGTTTTAGCTGTGGTTAACATGTTCATTATGTGAAGTGTTGACATGCTTAATCCATGATGGATACATAAATCCTAGACATACTAACGTCCTGGTGCCAACGTTGCGTGGGATCAAACAAAAGATATCATTCGGGGAAAAGGCGAATGTTCACAAAATGGGACGCCCCCGTTCACCCATTGTTATTCCTGCGGAGACAGGAGCTTCCGAAGGCCAAGTTGTGAAAACTATTTTCGGACGATCTAGCTAGTCGCCGAAATGTCCAGCAGAGAAAAGGTTATGCTTCCGTATAGGATAACAGAAATAGTAAAGGAATAGTTCCGCACGAATCATTACTGCGCCTGCTGCTGTTTTATTAGAACCATCGGGGTGGGGATGTGGAATTAAAGAAAAGGCACAAGCGCTTATCTCCTTTAATCGGAACATATCACTTCAAGTCCAGCAGACATGCCCAGTCAAATTATCAAAAAGGAACAAATGATGGAATATTTCCGCGCTAAACACGTCAGGACCGCCAACGCATTTTATTAGATCTAGAGGCCTGGGAGGGATGGTTGAAGGGAGGAAAACTAAACCAAACATACATCAGTACAGTGCACCCTGTCCAAGTCCAAGACACGTATCCATCAAAATATCAAAGTTGAAATAGTGTTGAATCGTTGACAAGAATCACTAGACTACCCGCCAACGCGTTTTATTGGATCCACGAAGTGGGGGTGGGACGGAGAAAAGAATAGCAAAATCAAAGTCACATTCGACATATTAGACAAATAAAGGGGAAAATTGATTATTTCCATGAGAGTCAATGTACTGCCCACCAACTCGTTTTTATTAGATTGGTGAAGAGGTATTAAAGGATGGAGAGAGAAACTCTACTAGAAAGAACACAGTGTGCTAAAGTGTGTCAAAGTGTTGGCCACAGTGTGACCACACTGTGAACACACTGCACGTGGACCATGTTAAATTGGAGCGTCTCATCAGATTCGACGCTTATTGCATTGTGAAAACACTCTGGTTTCACTGTGAACCCACTGAGCACACTATAAGCACACACTGATACTCCCTGCGTTCACAGTGTGTAAAACTACATGTTCATGTGATAAGTAGCTCCAGTGTAACATCGTCCACACTGTATTCACACTGTGATCCACACTTAAAACCCCAGAGAGTATTCACACTGTGACAAAGGGTGCTCACACTTATGGCCCACACTGTGACTCGTCGTGAAGGTGAAACACTGAGTTTTGTTTTCGGAATATAAAGCCCAACGCACGCAGAGCCGACTCGACCCTATCCGACCCGATCCGATTGGTTTTCAGCCAGTCTAGATTCGGGCCCAATCAGTCGGAGCCGACTCAACAAGTTAAATCGGCTCCGACTGGGCTTTGGCTTGCTCCAGACTGGGAAAATCGGTGTCGGGTTTATTAGTTTTAGGTCTATAACTCCACGAAAAAGAGATTTCAAGCCCTAATTTGTTCAGGCATGCTATTAAATGACATTTTCTTTCATATAAGACAATAACCTCGCAACTTTTGAAATTTGGCTTGCAAAAGAGGGAATGTCCCTTTAAGCCCTCTGCAGACAGAGCCGACTGGACCCAATCCGATTCATCGTATTGAATCGGCCCCTACTTGCATCCGACTGTCTCTCGACTGGCAAAATGTGTGTCGCGAGGCACTGAAAACTGCGCCGATCCGACTGAAAACCAGTCGGATCGGGTCGAGTCGGCTCTGTCTGCAGAGGGCTTAAAGGAAGGAGGAGGAATGCTTCTGATTCGTGTACTGACCCTCGTTGAGCCACTAGATGGGCGAGATAAATACAGAACAAACGCGACTTTACGTCACAACAATCAAAACAAGCCCAGGAGACAGGATGACAAAGTCCGCGGAGTGATTTCATTGGATTAGGGGGCTCCGCGTTTCCGATTCAAATAACCCATTCAGACGTCGTCTTTACAATCTGAATATAATAAACACTTCTATTTGTAACATGTTTAAACAGATTGGATTCGACCGACCGTTGCAAAAGGGGCTGTCCCGTTTTCACTAAGGCTTTAAGAAGCACATTTGTATGATGCTCAAAATGTATTCCACTGGGCTGGTGATGAATAAATGAAGAACTTCGTTCTAGAAGGCAGTAAATCCACTTTCCATAAAAAAATTAGGTAATGATATCAGTAAGTTGTTAGGTTTCTTAGCTATCTCAAAATCCACAATTTAGGACGCATTACACAATCAAAATCAAAATATGGAACGTTCCATTCTACAAAGTTGGACAAAGAAACCTGCTTTTCTTCCAAAGTTGAAAAAGTGGATTTAGCGCCATTTGGAATTAAGCTCTTCAAGTACTTTCACTTTTTGTCCTTTTCCCCACCATCTCCATCCTCCACAGTATGGCTTCCAGATCAGCCATATGTATGCCGGGTCTGACAGAAACTGAAACGCTTGATGACACATTTGGAGCCAAATATAATAATGATTTATATTTATATTCGCATTGAAATTTGGTCTTAGAGGCATGCGCATTTATTTAGCGGTACAAACTGTTAATTGTTTGTTTTTTTTTTGTCGTTATTGTATTTAAATAGTTCATGATTTATGACCGTGATAATATTATAAATGATGAATAATATTCATGTAAATTATATTTATACTCGCATTCAAAATGTGGTCTAGAAGCATCAGGTCCGTATCCAGGGGGTGCGTTTGGTGCGTACGCACCACCCCCCCCCCCCCCCCCCCCCCCCCAATTCAGAAAGGTCCACTTTTCATCGGTCTCGGGTCCACTTCTTTTAATCGGTCTCGGCCATCTAAACCAGTGGTCTCGGGAAACAATTGGTCTTGTTGACACACTCCACCCCCCCCCCCCCCCCCCCTCATCCCCACACCGGTGGTGTTGGTGTTGGTCTCGGCCTCGACTCCAGACCCAGAGCCTAGACGTCTGGCATAGACCAGAGCTATCTATATCATGTAATGCCGCTCTGATATAGACTAGAGTACCTGCATAAAGAGAGTAGCGACAACTGGTTTGCACAAATGGATACAAAATGGCGACAGCTGTTTTAAGTTACTGCATACAGGAATGCTGAGTTCAACAATGCACTAAACTATGACTGAACCTCTTTGAGCATGCAGTGGTTTAAATTCCTTTCGCCATTTTGTATCCATTTTGTGAACAATAGATGTCGCTACTCTCTTTATGCAGGTACTCTAATATAGACATCTAAATAGCGCCCTCTTGCACCAACGGCTGAAAATATAATGACAATTCTCAATTCCGTTGTATATGTATCATAAACACCTTTATTGAATTCAACAGAATTATGTGAAATGTTAAACATAGATATAACCTGGTACACCATGTTGACCGTCGACAAGGGAACAATATAAGACAGTTCTAAATAAACAAAATTTAAAACCTTTTGTTTGTCAAAATGGAACGAAAACAAAAGTTCAAAAGAAAATATAAAATATTGTATAAAACCCTGGTACATGTACAACATGTCCACTCTCAAATATGGAACGAGTAAACCAATTAAAAAGAAAAATATAAAATGTAAAACATTTCTTTATAAAATCCCTGGTACGTCATGTTCTCTGTCAAAAATGAGAACGAATAAAACAGTTTAAAATACAAGAGGTAGAGTAATCAGATCATGGCCCCGTTGCAGAAAGAGATACAATCGATTGTAAGTTACAATTGATTGCAAGTCACATCACGTGTTGTAAATGCGCAAATCTGATTGGTTGAAACGCGTAAATGTTCTGACTTACATTAAATTGTAACTTACAATCGATTGTATCTCTTTCTGCAACGGGGCTTAGACTTAGAGGTATGACATGTATATATACTGTAATGAAAGCTTAAGCTGCACCTCGACATCATTTCACCCTTGATGAAAGAATCCTTCTGGTCTTGAGATGCAAACACAAAGCCCGATAAATGAGTTCAATCCATTCCGGATACAGTACAGTTTCCAGGCATACGCCTTTCGTTTTGCGACAGTATAAGGAACTGCTAAAAGTACAAGGAATCTGAGACGATCATATATAGACCGGAAGCAAGGTATATCTGGAAGAACTCTAACACAAGAAAAATCATAGCTTTTTAGAAATATCTTACCATTTCTACCCATATAAACCCCCTCGAACGTGAGCAGAGACAAATTTAATTTCGCTGTACTCTAGTCAATATTCAATCGGTATTTGTGCCATTATTGTAAATAAGAAAACATTATTTTAGCAATAATTATACATTATAGTGATTATACCATTAATCTGATATACGGAAATCGGCACAAAATTAATGCATTTTTGTCAAATAATAATAATAATAGATCGTATTTATATAGCGCCTAATGCAGAACAGCCTCTAAGCGCCTACTACTGTACTACCCCTGGTCATATGATACAGTTCAGACCCGCACAATTATCTTGTACACATCGCATACAATCAGAAATAATTCAAGACCCGTCGATGCAACATATTTCAGACAAAGTACATTAGTAAGCACATCTTTCACCCCTATGGAACGAAATAACCTCAACATTTTAGCATTATGATATTCAAATAATTTGTCCTGACTGTACCATAATGATCATTCATCATGCCAATTTTAATATGTGCCGAGGTTCGTTTTTTTAGTGAACCCTGTCTTGGCTGTCAAGGTTCTTTTTTGTTTACCCCTTATTATTATAATGGATAAACATTTGGTTTTAAAGGATAATGTTATATAATGTTGAGTGATACGAAGCTTAATATCAATTTTACAAGTTTACATGAATGTGTGGAACCAAGGTGTACGGAGATAGAACGCCACAATCAAACAGTGTGCTTGATTGGGAATATTGAATCAAAGTTGAATGTACATGTCGGTATTCATGAAATCGTACACTTTGCGTCGCAGGAGAAACTGTCCCTGTGGCTCTTCTGTCCCCGGTGGTAGAAGCGCCAAGTATACGGGCGTATCTGCACCCTCAGGGATGGACAGCTTCCTGGAGCCGAACATATCCTCCGGGTACTCGGCTGCCATGTCCGTCCGCACGTACCCAGGGCAGCACTGCAGACAGAGGCAAACAATTGTTTTCAGCATTGACTCATATATCCCTTTAATATCCTAGTCACACCAAGGAGGTATAAGAAAGTATATAACTCCTTGGTCACACCGGCAAAATCGAACCCGAGCCGACACCAATCCGACGAATACGGGGTTGTTCGGAGTGATTACGATTTGGTGTCGGTCGAATGTAATGCCCAGCGCAGACAGAGCCGACTCGACCCGATCCGACTGGTTTCCAACCTAATTAACTAAGTATGTGTTGCCTCAGGACTCCGGTTTTGCCAATCAAGAGCCAGTCAGAGGTCATTCGAGGCCGATTCAACATGTTGAATCGGCTCTGACTGAGCGAAACTGACCCTAGCCTGACTGAAAACCAGTCGGATCGGGTCCAGTCGGCTCTGTCTGCGCCGGGCTTTAGTTGGGACTTGCGTCGGTCTGTTATCCGAGCCCGACGGGGCCCAATTTTAGTGTACGTTCGGCATTGTCATAATACACCAGTTCACAGATAGCATATGGGACGTTTGACCCCTTGACCATTGAATTCTACAATCATGGGTAGGATATAGAGCCTTTACTCTGTGCAGTCATGTTCAGAGTAGCAGATGGTTGTCATGGGATGTCCTTTGTTACTTTCATGAGAACATATTATTGATCAACCTTCGCATCAAGGAATTTCCAATCGATGTACTCAAGAATAACAAGTAAAGAACCTTATCCAGTCCTTTCAATTCGATGAATGCCGAATTCGTACGATTGACCTTTGGGCAATTCCACGCCAAATGAGCCAAAAGTGGAAAAATCAAATGAGGATTATTTCTGATCTTGTTTATTTCTGATCTTGTTTATTTTGTCTGGATTATTTTTTCATAAATCATGATCACATAATGATATCTTTCAGTTTACATGATTAAACAAATATTGGGCGTCTCCTGATAGGAGAAACAGACACCATACATGAACCCATACACATGGGACTACACAGTGCCTATTTCAGAGATTGGATCATAAACTAAAGAACTTGAAAATCCATGTCCATTTTGCCGTCCTTCCGTTACCGGCCTCATTAGTGTCCATATCTAATAAACGTAATGTAACAAAAACAAAAAAAAAATAGGAAATCAAAGGTGTTCCACCAAGAGTCTCAGAAATTTTATTTAAAATGATGAATCATAAGCAGGATCCTGGAATTATTTGATTAAATTTCGTCTGAATGTCCTTCCGTTACCGTGGAATTGCCCCTTTGTATTGCACATGCGCAAAACGTAACTCCGAACTGGCTTATTGAGACACATAAACAGACCGAATCCAAACCGTCACCGTATATGGGACCCAAACCGGAACCAAACCGAACATAAATCGACGTCCATTGTTGTCGGTTTAGGTTCGGTCTGTTATTGGTGTGCTCTCGGGCTTGATGTGCTTTGGATTTGGACTCCCAAATTTGTCGAAGAGGATTATTTAAAGCTCTTTCGAAAGAATAAATAAAAGCGAATTAATGATAATCTGTGAATGTAAATAATGGATGGTACTTTTTTTAATTTGAAACTGCGGTTTAATTGTACTCACCGTATTAATGAGGATATCAGACCTGCTCGAATCCTTTGCGATCTGCCGGGCGTGAATCTTGGTAAAGACAACTATACCTAGTTTACCAACCCAAAAGCCCGATGCATTGCCCCACTCTGGTGGCTCTTTGATGCCTGCCTTTTTAACCCTGGAAAACAAATATATATATACAAAATCATGTCATCGTCTTTCTTCCGATTTCGTTTCTCTCATTGAAAATGCCTTCCTGCCAGCATTGCATGCAGTACAGTGCTTCCATTAACATTCATCATCGTGAGGAGTATAACGTACATATTTAAGACCCTATCATGAAATTGACAAGCCCCTTATATGACAAACGAAACTTACTCGACAAATTCGTTGATGAGACGGATAGCGTCCTCCTCGGATGATGCTTGGCGGAACTTTTCTTTCGTCTCCTCACTCATTAAGCGGAATGCAAAGTTGGCTCCCGTACTTGAAAGGTTGACAACTCTGGACAAAACATGGATACCGGGAAGAATTATAGTGTTTAGAAGGATGCTAATCACGATCATTATCAGCAGCAGCATCATCATCATCATCATCAGTGGCGTACACAGGATTTTTTCGAGGGGGGGGGGGGGTATTTCGTCAGCCAATTTCTGAGGCCGAGACCAGGTTCCTTCCAAATTTTCGAGGCCGAGACCATGGGTAATGATGGTCGAGACCGCTAAAATGTGGTCTTGAGACCGCTAAAATGTGGTCTTGAGACCATCTACAAGTGGTGAAGGGGGGGGGGGGGGGTGTGGTCAAAGGGGGGAGGTTGAACCCCCCCCCCCCCCCCCCATCATCATTATCATCACCATTATCATCATCATCATCATCATCATCATCATCATCACCATCATCGTCATCATCGTCATCATCGTCATCATCATCATCATCATCATCATCATCATCATCATCACCATCATCACCATCATCACCATCATCACCATCATCACCATCATCATCATCATCATATTATTATTATCAATCACCATCATCATATTCATCATCATCACCATCATTATCATCATCATTCCCATCATCACCATGATTATCATCATCATCACTATCATCATCACCATCATCATAATCATCATCATCATCATCTTCATCTTCTTCATCATCATTATCGTCATCATCATCATCATCATTAACATCATCACCATCATCATCATTATCATAATCATTACCATCATCATCATCACCATCATCAACAGCACCATCATTATCATTATCATCATCTTCATCTTCTTCATCATTATTGGAATTTGAATTTTGTTACAAAAAGTATAAACATTGTATTCAGAATTGATAACGCACCTTCCTCCTGAACGGATTAACGGTAACAACGCACGGCTGACCTCAAGACACCCAAAGAAATTCGTTTTCATTGGAATCATCGCTTCCTCGTAATCGGAATATTCGGGCTATAAACAAAATGAAATTTATGAATGTATAAAGATGATTATGATTACTAAAGGTAATACTTATATTATTTGTCCCCCCCCCCCCCCCCCCCAACCCACCACCCCCGGTGCCCCTCCCGTAGCTACATCACTGATGTATCCTCATCACCTCGATACTAGTTTGTACCGTTACTCGTAGTCGATAATTAGTTGCTGAATAATGATAAATATAGGTCTTCCGATCCATGTTTTGTCATTCAATGTTATAGATTTGTACTTCAATTTCGTCCCGACAAGCCGAGAATATGCCAATGCCAACTTCAATTGTGTCTATTTTCGACCAATGTCACAAAAAGTCCATTCAATTTAGTCACTTGTCACACATTATCGACCAGTACAATTTAAATTCGTCATTCACAGATGTGTTCAGCAACTGTGATCGACGAATTAAAGTTGTAATCGACGAAAATGCGTGACGAACGACTAAATTGAATGGACTTTTCGTGAAATTGGTCGACAATAGACGAAATTGAAGTTGGCATTGGCACGTTCTCTACTTCTCGGGACGAAATTGAAGTACAAATTTATTAAAATTGAATTGACAAAAGTGTTAAAATGGATGGGAAAACCTATATTGTCTAATTCATTATTATTACACTAGTATAGTAGTAAATCTTACCTGAAGACCCTTGTCGACTTGGATGTCGATCGCATTCTCCACGCGGCCGCATGCCTTTCCAATCTGCCAATTGAAATAAATAAATTTAAAAAAACATTGATACAATTAGCAAAAAAGAGGAGGCGAAGGATTGTCAACTCGCTATTTATCACACTGAAATAATAACGAACACAAACATCCGACTAATTTGTCTTGGCCATGTTTCACAAATGCAGGATTTGTTCACTTTTTATCCATTTCCGGTGCTTTTGTTATTTTGTCTCGGGGTCAAAGTGGGTGTTGTGGTGTCACCCCGGCGAGGAGTCAAGATAAAGATGGTATTAGTATCTAACATCGAAACTAACCGTACATTGTTCGTTTAATTTTGACCACTTTTTGTCTTGCTACTTTTATTAGCGCAGCCAACTACCATTTTAGAACTTCATGTGGGGGTGGTGGGTCAACTTCGCCATTTGGGGGGGGGGGGAGACCTTTTGATTGCGATTAGATGTTTTTTATCACGTAATCTTTTTATGTCAGGCCATGCATTACTAAATCAACATAAACTTTAAATATGAAATGTATCATATTGAAATTACCACCACTAAATATTGTGATTTGATGGTGATCAAAGTGAACGGAGGAAATGTGTACGAGTTATGTAGTTTGTAATGTATTTATTGTTATTATTAACTATTATTATTATCATTTTTATCATTATTATTATCATTAGTAGTAGTAGTAGTAGTACTAGTATTATAATTATTATTATTATTATTGATATTTGTATAAGGACTTATAATGACTCACTTTCATAGTTACGGGTGGCCCTACTCCAGCGTTGTTGACGAGGATGTCGAGCCCACCGTGTGCATTCTCCAAATGGTTACGTAATCGTTCAATCGAGGCCTGATCAGTGACGTCGAGTTGGTGAAACCTTGGGGAAAGTCCCTCCTTCTGGAGCAGCGCCACGGCAGCTTGGCCACGCCCCTCATCTCTCGCCGTCAGATACACGACGCCATTTTGTCCAAGATGGCGGCACAGTGAGCGGACTATCCCCAACCCGATTCCTTTATTGCCACCGGTCACCTATATGTAGCCGATGAGAAATATCAATAAAGTTAACACAATAAACAATTTTAAAGGACAATTATTCAGTAAAGCTTAATGTTTTGGGGGCGTTGGGGGCTTTTTTGTTTTGTACTTACTATAACTGATGAGGGCGTAAATCCTGTCACTTCTACTATACAGGGTGGCCCCCAAAAAACGGAACGGGGCACTTCCCAAAGTAAAGTAACAAAATGAACATGTCCATCGGATAGGGTGTCCTTTCCAATGAACAACGATGCCAAGAAAAATAATTTTGGGCGTGTAGTTTTTGTTTTATGGCGCTTTGAGTGAGACCATGTCAGGTTCCTATTTTTGTCAATTTTTACCAAGTCAGTGCCTGATAAATGAGACTTTTTGCCCTACATACCATTGAACACGCGAATATTCCGCGCGCCATTGTTAGTGTGCATTCAGCTGCATGTGCCGAGCGGTGCCGAGAGAATGGGCTTAATTGGTCACTAGTATGACGGGCAGTAAGTCTCATTTATCAGACACTGACTTGGTAAAAATTGACAAAATAGGAACCTGACATGGTCTCTCTCAAAGCGCCCTATAAAACAAAAACTACACATCCAAAATTACTTTTCTTGGTATTGTTGTTCATTTGAAAGGACACCCTATCCGATGGACATGTTCATTCTGTTTCTTTATTTTGGGAAGTGCCCCGTTCCGTTATTTCTGGGCCACCCTGTATAGTCATAATATGTCCTCTCATCAACATGATCAATGTTTTGTTATCACTAATAAACTACATAATGTAATATAGGTTTTCTCGGCCAACTTCGTAAACTTTTCATTCGTATTGATAAGCGTTTCATTCAAATTCGCGAACTTAAGCTGTATATAGGAGTAAGACTGTCGTTCAAAATTGTATTTTCTTCATTCTATTTACCTCTTCGCTCAAGTGATTAAGCACTTATAGCATTCAATTTAAAAAGCACGCTATTAGCATTCAATTTCGCCAACGGAATTCACGGGAGGCGGTATTACGTAATCACGAATTTTCCCGCTTTAAATTGAATGACAATTTTACGAAATAGAAACACGTTTTAAATCGAATTCTTGCAATCTGTTTTCGAATGATCGTTATATGAATTAAAATGCTAAAAAACGAATTTGAACTATAAAATACAGCTGCGGTGACAAAATCGGCGAAATTGAATGCATACAAAATTAATTCGTGTGGCCAACTTACGAAATTAATTGACCGATAAATCCTATTATACAGGGTGGCCCAAAAAACGGAACGGGGCACTTCCCAAAATATAGTAACAAAATGATTATGTCCATCGGATAGAGTGTCCTTTCCAATGAAAAAAGATACCAAGAACAGTAATTTTGGACGAGTAGTTTTTGTTGTAGGACGTCGTAAGTGAGACCATGTCAGGTTCCCATTTTTGTAATTTTTTACTCAGTTACTGCCTGCTAAATCGCACTTCCTGCCCGTAATAGCATCGAACAAGTATTCCCATTCTCTCGGCACACAGCTGAATGCACACTAACAATTGCGCGCGTATTGCTCGTTGTTCGATGATATGAAGGGCAGTAAGTGCGATTTATCAAGCATTGCCTCGGCAAAAATTGACAAAAAAGGGAACCTGACATGGTGTCACTCACAGCGCCCTAATACAAAAACTACACGGCCAAATTGACTGTTCTTGGTATCGTTTTTCATTTTAAAAGACACCCTATCTGATGGACATAATGATTTGTTGGGCCACCCTGTATAGGGCCTACCAAGTTTGGTACTTGTATCGAAATTTGAACGATTACCATGACATTGAACACTTATCTGCCCTACAACAAAGCAAACATAATACTAACAGTATGCAAGTTCATATCTTATCAGGATTATGATAGTTACAATACATTACATCTCGAATACAATGATTTTATAAGACTTAACAATAATATAGCATCCGTTTAATATACGATCGAGTTAAGTTTATAATGAAATTGGGCTGGCGAAAGCAGCTGTTAATTCGACATGAATATAGTACAGAACTACATACAGACAGTGAATCTACATACCACAGCCACACGAACAGCCATATTATGTTGATGTGATTATGACACGTAATATTACACCGTCACACATTCGGGCATGGTAATAGACCATGTTTTACCATTACGCATAATAATTATGAACAATGAATGGGAGCCCGTTACAGGTCGGGTTACAGGTTCAATGTTCAATGTTCAATGTTTTATTTCTCATGTCACCTTGTCGAAGAGTATTGAAGAAAATCACATTTAGCACAATATTACAAATATATACAGATATACACATATTCAAAACATATATCACAACATTGATAAACAATATAAGAAAAATAAAATGTAACGTAAAACAAACAGGAAGTAAGTTAATTGCAAATTTTAAATCGATTAAAAATATTAACTTTCGAAAATGTGAAGAACATTGAGATGATAAACTCGGTCGTGTCAAATTTAATTTCCCTATACCTATACTAAAACCTATACTAAAATGTTATATTACATTAGGAGTGAAACCACTATACAATAATGACCAAATAAATGAACAGTGATACCAACAAGTTAGCAGGAAACTATTGATGATAATCTAAAGTAAGTTTGTAAAAATGTACTATTCCAGAATCAGTATACTTAATACTCATACATAAATAATCATTATAATATGATGTGAGGACGGTATTTAGCAAACAAACAAACAAACACAATTTAAAAACGCGACGTAAATAATAATAATAATAATAAACAAGTAAAAGAAAGAAAACAATGTCAAATGTTAATCTCAAGCTATGAATTGACCAAGGAAATGTTACTACCAAGAAAATGCACAGTAGATATTAAAATATCAATGAAGTAGAGAACAAAAATATATATATATATTTACATACAACAGTACAACAAAGGTACTTGTTCAGATGATGCAGTAAAAGTGTGCATCAACATATAAATAACTGTACTTTCCAAGATACCACGATTCGTCAATTTGAAAGATACAGATAATCATACATTCTACAAATCAGCGTTGTGCCTGCCGACCGTAACTATTTCTTGTAGAATACCATTATCATACAACACAATTTTGATACATTTGATAATTCCCTATGATTAACACTATTAAATAACTGGCTCATTTTCATTACATTCGGTCTCACTCTAAAGTATGACTTTATGAATGTCTTTCTTTCATTATCTAGTACTGGACATTCAAAGAGATAATGAAATTCATCCCCTAATTTATTGTTATTACAAAGCTCGCATATGCGATCCTTTCTTTCGATTCCATTATAATGTATCTTCCAGTTACAACAGGCAATCTGTAATCTGTAGGTGAGCGGCGAGAGGCCACATTTGCGCACTTCAATGCACCCGGCTGGATTATCAGGTTCAAGGTTCAACGCATAGGCGCCGGAAGTGGGGGGCAGGGGGGGGGGGCAGCCGCCCCCAATCCAAAAGGTGGGGGCAAAACGCGTTTTTGCCCCCCCCCCCCCCCCCTAGATGGCCTAATTTTCACAATTCGGTTCTCTATATGTAATTTTTCCCGAAGAAAAAGAATTTGGCAGTCATTTCTCATGAAATCAATCAATTTTGGGGTAATTAGTAAAATATCTAATTGTCCTGGGAATGCCCCTTTTAAATCGCCAAAATGTGACGTCATCTAAAGAACGGACTAATGAACTAAATTCTGTAGATGACGCGTCATGACGTAAGCCAATGAATTGTCAATCACATGTTGATCACGCTGCCGATTCCGGACCCTAAATGTGGGTGGGGCGTAAACTGGCTGCTAAGTGAGATTTGGCATCAGAAAACTAGTCTTAAATCACGACTGTGTTTATTTTCATGAATTTTTTTTCGGCAGACCTATGTTTCAAGTCATCAACTATGGAATAAGTGTCAAAGTACGTTGTATTCTTTAGGTCCTTTAATACACACAGTATTAACACACGTACGCTCAAAAGTCATTGCTAGCTGCTCCTGTGCGCGAAATACGGCGCGATATTGACAGGGCGCCACCCATCGACAGGATGATGATTGCAAACTTCTCGCGCAGGATATCGACAGGATAGGAGAGCGATAAATTCGACAAGAATCTTGTCTAGTCTTTCATGTGTGTTTCACAAATTTTGTATGTATTCATTATTGTTGCCAAAGGAGTGAAAATAGCGATCGATTACTTTTTTGTTTATTTTTCCAATGAAAACGCTTGTTCTAACATGTCTGAAATAACCGATTGAGGGCGTTATTTTACACTCAGTTGCTGCTCAGTATATATGCGTTGCCTCAGGACTCCGGTTTTTCCAGTCAAGAGCCAGTCGGAGGTCATTCGAGGCCGATTCAACATGTTTAATCGACTCCGCCTGAGCGAAACCACATCTAGTCTGCACTGAAAACC
Source organism: Echinarachnius parma (assembly GCA_037951105.1). Lineage (NCBI taxonomy): Eukaryota > Metazoa > Echinodermata > Echinoidea > Clypeasteroida > Echinarachniidae > Echinarachnius > Echinarachnius parma. The sequence continues at coordinate 161,552 of JBAMJV010005426.1, forward strand.
AGTCGGATCGGATCGAGTCGGCTCTGTCTGCGATGGGCTTTACCTACACATTCTTCCTCCCGTTTCTCGTTAATTCCCCCCCCCCCCCCTCGTTCTCTTTGTCATTACTTTATGTATATAATGTATATATGTGATATCTCTCTAAATATGACATATCTATTTATCTACGTATAGTTATATCTTTATATATCTCTCACTCCCTTCCTTTACCCTCATTGCCATTGGCATAGTGTGTCGAGTGATAGATTAACTCTTTATATGTCAAGCATTTTCATCACCATTAATTTTAAGCTCCGACTTTATTTCGAACTGCGCAAAAAACACTCCCAATATCTTGAAGTGCGTCATATTATTAACATGAATACAAATGATAAATAATGTTAATTCATTGTTGACATTGTGTATTGAAATATGTGCCGAACGGCACTCAAGGCACACAAGGGTTTAAATTGCTCTCCAACAACTTTGTGCTGGAAAGGTTAATAAACTTGTCAGTAACCATGGTGATGGATAGTGTCCCGACGGATTGCTACGAAGGCGGGAAGGGGATATCTCTAGATAGATATAATTTGCCTCGTGAGTCACATTTTTCTCCCTTATCGCCCTTTTTTCATTATTTTCTTTTAAATAAAATGTGTAAAAAGTATCAAGTTACTCATTATGGATTCTTCTTTATTTTTAACTGTCGATGCGGTCGGCCGCAAATGTCAAATAAATGTCAACGACCTTCCTTACCAAATCGACTCTAAAATATCTAATGTTGACTTCAACAAACATTATCATTTCAGCAATTGAGCGTAAATCTAAACTGTATTCATAATGAATGTTCAGTTTTGTATTTTTTTCCAATTACCAAAAAAACATTTATTATTTTTAATCGTTTACGAGTAGTTAATGCCTTTTATGATCATGAAATTGTTTTTAAAAAAACTGTACATGGATAATTACAAATCAGTTTTATTAAACTATCTTACATTTTTTGTCAACATGAAGAGACATAACCATTCTACATAAATATTGCATTTGAATACTGAAAACAATTCAGTTTAATTTCAGCATCATAAAAAGGCATAAATGTGAGTACTCTCCTTATATGTGATGGCCATTGTGCACTTTTGTCAAAATCAAGTTATGTTGAAATAAGTTTGATTCAAATATTCCTGTAGGCTGACTCTGACTTCAATCATCTCTGGAAAGAGAGTCAAATGTTGTGATTTTCATTTCCATTTTCAACGGTAATGACCATAAACTGTTCAATTTGTCAAAAAATTATGACTGTGTTGACACATAGTTGTAAAAGGGGAAACGTGAAACGTAAAAGCGCATTTGCTATAATCTGTTCAAATTGTAAACAATGAATAATGTTAGTGTTGACATTGTTGCGGACGAAATGAATAAGGGAATAAGTCAGAATTTAGCTAATATCCTTTCAAAATGTTCGTCATTAAAATGTTGATAGATGATATTAGAGACCTTTCCCTATGGCACAGCTACAGTGGCTACCTCCCGTACAGGTGTCGGGGGGAAAATTAATAGTACCAACCATTCACCACCTTCTGCCCATGACAGCAAAGGTACTATATCCCTTTAAACCACGAAAGCTATTTTGTTCATGCCGGATTAAAGTCTCAATTTGATGGTTCTGATATGAAAATTCATCTACTAAATTTGTTGAAGGAAATTGGTTTCTTACCTTTAATACCATGCAAATTCTACTGCATTTTAGGTGTTTTTTCTTCTAATTTTAGAAAATATGATAAAGTGGCAATAATGCTATCTTTTAATACTTTCAAAGTTACGGTGCCATAAATATTTGTTTTTGTTTTTTTGTTTTGAGTAAACCCGTCAGGATGTGCTCCCTCCGTTTGGAAAGGATGTGGTGGTAACCATGGCAACTACTTACCCTGGAGTCGAGAGAAGTGAAGAATAAAGGTGAATGACTGTGTGCTAACGAATCCATGTGAATGCATAGAATGTGCACTGTAGACATGGTATAGGGTAAAGGAGAATGAGGCGGGGGCTATGGGGCTACAACCCCCAAGTGAATACATAGATTGTACACTGTGGAGGGCACAGGCGAATGAGCGCGGGGGCTAGGGGCTACAACCCCCCCCCCCCCCCCCCCCCCCATATGTGAATACATAGTATGTTCAGTGTAGAGGGAAGACGAATGAGGGTGGGGGCTCCCTCCCGCCCCCGTATGTGAATACATAGAATGCTCACTGTGGAGGGCATAGGCGAATGAGGGCGGGGGCTAGGGGCTACAACCCCCCCCCCCCCCGCCCCCCGTATGTGAATACATAGTATGTTCAGTGTAGAGGGCATAGGCGAATGAGGGCGGGGTCTAGGGGCTACAACCCCCCCCCCCCCCCCCCCGTATGTAAATACATAGTATGTTCAGAGTAGAGGGCATAGGCGAATGAGGGCGGGGTCTAGGGGCTACAACCTCCCCCCCCCCCCCCCCTCCCCCCGTATGTAAATACATAGTATGTTCAGAGTAGAGGGCATAGGCGAATGAGGGCGGGGGCTAGGGGCTACAACCCCCCCCCCCCCCTCCCCACCCCCCACCACCCCCGTATGTGAATACATAGTATGTTCAGTGTAGAGGGCATAGGCGAATGAGGGCGGGGGCTAGGGGCTACAACACCCCCCCCCCCCCACCCCACCCCCCGTATGTGAATACATAGAATGTTCAGTGTAGAGGGCATAGGCGAATGAGGGCGGGGGCTAGGGGCTACAACCCCCCCCCCCCCCCCCCCCCGCCCCCCGTATGTGAATACATAGTATGTTCAGTGTAGAGGGCATAGGCGAATGAGGGCGGGGGCTAAGGGCTACAACCTCCCGCCCCCCGTATGTGAATACATATAATGCTCACTGTGGAGGGCATAGGCGAATGAGGGCGGGGGCTATGGGCTACAACCCCCCCCCCCCCCCGCCCCCCGTATGTGAATACATAGAATGCTCACTGTGGAGGGCATAGGCGAATGAGGGCGGGGGCTAGGGGCTACAACCCCCCCCCCCCCCCGCCCCCCGTATGTGAATACATAGTATGTTCAGTGTAGAGGGCATAGGCGAATGAGGGCGGGGTCTAGGGGCTACAACCCCCCCCCCCCCCCCCCGTATGTAAATACATAGTATGTTCAGAGTAGAGGGCATAGGCGAATGAGGGCGGGGTCTAGGGGCTACAACCTCCCCCCCCCCCCCCCCCCCACCTCCCCCCGTATGTAAATACATAGTATGTTCAGAGTAGAGGGCATAGGCGAATGAGGGCGGGGGCTAGGGGCTACAACCCCCCCCCCCCCCCCACCCCCCACCACCCCCGTATGTGAATACATAGTATGTTCAGTGTAGAGGGCATAGGCGAATGAGGGCGGGGGCTAGGGGCTACAACACCCCCCCCCCCCCCCACCCCACCCCCCGTATGTGAATACATAGAATGTTCAGTGTAGAGGGCATAGGCGAATGAGGGCGGGGGCTAGGGGCTACAACCCCCCCCCCCCCCGCCCCCCGTATGTGAATACATAGTATGTTCATAGTGTAGAGGGCATAGGCGAATGAGGGCGGGGGCTAAGGGCTACAACCTCCCGCCCCCCGTATGTGAATACATATAATGCTCACTGTGGAGGGCATAGGCGAATGAGGGCGGGGGCTATGGGCTACAACCCCCCCCCCCCCCCCGCCCCCCGTATGTGAATACATATAATGCTCACTGTGGAGGGCATAGGCGAATGAGGGCGGGGGCTAAGGGCTACAACCCCCCCCCCCCCCCCCGCCCCCCGTATGTGAATACATATAATGCTCACTGTGGAGGGCATAGGCGAATGAGGGCGGGGGCTATGGGCTACAACCCCCCCCCCCCCCCCCCCGCCCCCCGTATGTGAATACATATAATGCTCACTGTGGAGGGCATAGGCGAATGAGGGCGGGGGCTAAGGGCTACAACCCCCCCCCCCCCCCCGCCCCCCGTATGTGAATACATATAATGCTCACTGTGGAGGGCATAGGCGAATGAGGGCGGGGGCTATGGGCTACAACCCCCCCCCCCCCCCCCCCCCCATATGTGAATACATAGTATTAGAGGGAAGACGAATGAGGGTGGGGGCTAGGGGCTACAACCCTCCCGCCCCCGTATGTGAATACATAGAATGCTCACTGTGGAGGGCATAGGCGAATGAGGGCTGGGGCTAGGGGCTACAACCCCCCCCCCCCCCCCTCCCCCCGTATGTAAATACATAGTATGTTCAGAGTAGAGGGCATAGGCGAATGAGGGCGGGGGCTAGGGGCTACAACCCCACCCCCGTATGTGAATACATAGTATGTTCAGTGTAGAGGGCATAGGCGAATGAGGGCGGGGGCTAGGGGCTACAACACCCCCCCCCCCCCCCCGCCCCCCGTATGTGAATACATAGAATGTTCAGTGTAGAGGGCATAGGCGAATGAGGGCGGGGGGTAGTGGCTACACCCCCCCCCCCCCCCCCCGTATGTGAATACGTAGTATGTTCAGTGTAGAGGGCATAGGCGAATGATGGCGGGGCTAGGGGCTATAACCCCCCCCCCCCCCCCCCCGGCCCCCTCCCCCTGTGAATACATAGAATGTTCAGTGTAGAGGGCGTTGGAGAATGAGGGCGGGGGCTAGGGGCTACAACCCACCCCCCCCCCCCCCCCCCTATGTGAATACATAGAATGTTCAGTGTAGAGGGCATAGGCGAATGAGGGCGGGGGCTAGTGGCTACACCCCCCCCCCCCCCCCCCCCGTATGTGAATACATAGTATGTTCAGTGTAGAGGGCGTTGGAGAACGAGGGCGGGGTCTAGGGGCTACAACCCACCCCCCCCCCCCCCTATGTGAATACGTAGTATGTTCAGTGTAGAGGGCATAGGCGAATGATGGCGGGGGCTAGGGGCTACAACCCCCCCCCCCCCCCCCGGCCCCCTCCCCCTGTGAATACATAGAATGTTCAGTGTAGAGGGCGTTGGAGAATGAGGGCGGGGGCTAGGGGCTACAACCCACCCCCCCCCCCCCCCCCCTATGTGAATACATAGAATGTTCATATATAGTGGGCATATAGGGGAATGAGGCGGGGGGCTAGGGGCTACAACCCTTCTCAGAATGTTTTAAAAGGCGATAATCGGGCAAAAGGCATCCAATCAAACCTTGTCATTTTCGGGTCAAGTCACCTCGATATTCCATCATATTTGGAAATGTTCATGTCAACGTATACGAACAAAATCATGTCATATTACGGCAAACTCAGAGGAATCATATCAATATTAGGGCAGATATACGTGGCGGGGACCTTTTTGTTCTTCTTCTTTTGGCTGCTTGTCAGGGGAAGACTAGAAAGGGTTGTATTCAAGCAACAGACTTCAGCCCCCCCCCCCCCCCCCCCCGGCAAAAATGTACCCGTGCGCCGATGGTAGAAGGGAAATAGGTAATGTACGTAATGTGGCCATGACATTTTCAAAGGCACTGGAGGGGGACGTGTGAAGTGTACGTGCTTTCCGCTAAAATTTGTATGAAATAGTTTACAGTAATTTTTTAATCATTCAACAAGTTTAAAGATGACATTGAGTACCGATTGTTTATGAAATTGTTTAAACAGAATATAAATGTCCATACTTGTTTGCTGTGTGGTTCGTTGTTACCATCCTCGACCAGTTACATTTGTTAAAAAACGATATGCAGTACGCTATATAATGTGCACTACAAAAATAAATGTCGTTATGGTCGTGTTGGACTAAAGGCATTGTATTTGTGGTCCTGAATTACTGCATTATTTATACGATTTTTAAGATTGTTATGCATTTCTCTCAAATTTGCTCCACCGAAAATATTCAACTGTTTGTTTTCATGAACGATAGTTATGATAGTAAGTTAAATTTTCATCAGATCTAATGGGATTTAGTTTAAATCGATGTACGATAACTCAAAACATGTATTACCTTCAGACATAATTATTACTATATACATTTTAAACGAAAGTAACAATTCTGATTCTTTTGTTATCCCATGGTCTGGTTATCCTCATACAGTATGATTTTTTCCTAAAAATATATGTATCAGGGGGAAACTTATTTCAAATTTAGCTCAAAATAAGTAGGGCTAGTCATCGATCGTGTTTGTTGCACGATTGTCTATGGCGCCTGTTAATTGAAAATCGAAACAAAAAGAATTGGATAACCCAATTTTATTCAAACAAATTCAAACACGTATCTAACCCCCTATGGGCTAAGTATGTTAACCATTTACAGAATAAATTCATTTATCTGTAAGGTTATCCATTTATTTATTTATGTATTTATTTATACATCTATGTATCCATGTTTGTAGGCTACTTGTTCATTTATGTATGTATGCAAGTATTTTTTAAATTTTTTTATTTATTTATTTATATTTTAATTTTTTAATTTATTATTCATTTATTTATGTATTTATGTATTTATGTATTTATGTATTTATATATTTATTTATTTATTTATTTATTTATTTATTTATTTATTTATTTATTTATTTATTTATTTATTTATTTATTTATTTATTTATTCATATTTTTATTTATTTATTTATTTATTCATTACCTATTTATCTATTTATTTATCTAATTATTTATTGCACTTTTTATGAATTTATTATTTATTTATTAATTTATGCATTTATTTATTAATTCACTTATTAATGTTGTCTCTGTATTTTACCAAGAGAGTGAATTGGTAGAGCAAGATTTCTCACAAGGGGATAAGAAAGTGTCCCCTTTTCCTTACATCCCTTATAGCTAAGAAACTGCACACATAAACGCTGAACTTGGTCGCTAGCATAATGCCTGGGTCATAGTGACCACGTGACGTTGTGAAATAGACAAATATTTCCGCCGGTGTAACATGAAACAGACCGGAGACATTATAAACATATATATACTTGCGGTCTATAAGACGTACTCAATCCACGCCTTCCAGGCCAGCCCACCTGGTACACGATGATGATCAGGGACTGATAGCGAACGGGGGAAGACTTGGGGAGATGTACTTTCATTGTGTCCAGAGGCCTAGCGTGGTCGGACTGATTGGGGGAGTACGCAAATTATTGGCAGCACACTCTATATGTTCAACTTATGTTTGTTGGGGTTTTTTGTCTTAAATTATTGGGTGCACGTGACCCCCCCCCCCCCCCCCCCCCTTCCGGCGCTTCGCCACTGCGATGTTTGGCATGAAATTTCATCTTCAAAGTTCACCCGTATTGGTATTTCATACGAAGAATTACTTTTGAGATATAAAAGGGGGCTGAGCTTTCGATATAAGCAGAGTCTTATCAGCGGAGAAACGACAGAATTGCAACTAGACGAATGACTACATACAATTAAAATTAACACATGCATGTCGAGTCGAGGAAAGCTTTGTGATCACAAACTTCTGATCACGAAACAAATATTTACCTCCAATATTTTCGGAAAGCCTTCACCTTCATTACATCACATAATGTTATATCTTTAGTGGGTTTGCATGATTATAAGTCCTCAGACGCTTTTCTGCAACGGCGCGCCCAATTACAGATGGCATGGTCTACATAACTGCTCAAGTCCGCACGGCTATATTTAGCAGTAAACTAGTCAGATTTTGTACAATTTATGTACAAAATAGGGCCTAACACCCAAAACCAAATTGCATTGAAAATTGCGCGTGTGTCTATTCAAAATTCTTGTAATCTTGACTATTCATTTAACACGCAACGTGCCAAGTGCTTGCATTACAGCTACTGCTTGGATGCCACGTTCATGATTGCACGCAATTGGTAACAATTTAGTACATGACCATGCCCATTGTATTGTGCGGTGGCATTGTATACTGAAGTGGCTCTATTGTTCAGTGCACACCCTAATCTTCAGGTGCGGGGCATTTGCTTTTCAATAGATTCCTTTCAAATCCCCCAAAAGCAATTTAGCTGTGGCCTCCCAATTAATGTGGCATTGGGAATGTGCTCCACTGGCTCTGTGGGAGATTAAAGACGTCATTGTTGGCTGCTCCATTCCTCGCCTTATCGCTACGGGTATTTCAATGCAGGAAATTAGCCAAATTTCCGACTTCGAAACTCCAAGATGCCGCGGTCAAGGAGCCGAAACTTCACTTCACAACCACGCACGTTTCATGGCGCTCGTCTTTTGTCAAGGCCCCATTTCGTTTCCCGTTCGCAAACAACAAAATAACAAAAATTATGATGAAGTTACTCTGATATTTCGACAGCAAATGGATTAAAGACAACGTTGCTCTTCCAATGGAAACTGAACTAAACAGTTGCACTATACGCTATAACAAGAAATCATAATTTTGTTTATATTGGTACTTGGTCGGGTGTTACATTAGCCTGTAGCGCCCTATATCATGTATTCATCATGTATATAGTAGGGCAGCTTGGGCTAGTATGCTTCCCTGGGAGATGAGATAGTGCGCATGATAATCGTGCGGGTTTGAACTGTACCTTATGACCAAGGGTAATAAAATGCGCCTCTGAATAGGGTACCTAAATACATGGCGCTCTATAAATGCTATATTATTATTATTAATATTATAATATAATATAAAAGACATTCAACCCTAAAGATACGACTCCTACAAACCAAAAAAAGGTAGTGAAGAATGGGGCAGCAAGGTATCAATTAAATGACTAATACCACGTCACCATGGTAACCGCATTATGTCTTCAATTATTCCATTGTTTCGTTGTTCCGAACACAGAAGAAGGTTACCAAAGTCACGCTGAGGTTGTACAAGTGCAATTTGTGATCGGATATCGGGGATGACACACACATATGGATTTCGTATGTCTCCATTTCCCGCGTGTCTTGACTTTGTTCAATTTACAACGTAAACTGTCATAATTGGATTTTATCTTGTCAGTGTTCATTTCATTTAGCACAAAGGAGTGGAAGAAAAGATAAAAAGTTAGCTAAAAGGCAATGAACTCTCTTCTGTTATTTCACTAGTCTAGGATTCTCGGTTCTTGTTCTTTTTACCCTTCATGTTTGTAATATCACAAAACGATATTTTAAAGCTTGTCATTTTTTATTGAAACAACTTGAATTTAAAATCATAAACGCAAAATTGATTATTAGGATATTCATTTTGTAGCAAATATGTCGGAATTTACTTGCCTGGAGTAGGATTCCTAGCTCCTATACAGGGTGGCCCAAAAAACGGAAGGGGCCACTTCCCAAAATATAGTAACACAATGATTGTTTTAGGGCGCTCTGAGTGACGGGCAGTAAGTGCAATTTATCAGGCACTGACTTGGTAAAAATTGACAAAAATGGGAACATGACATGGTGTCACTCAGAGCGCCCTAAAAAAAAAAAAAAAACAACCAAAATTACTGTTCTTGGTATCGTTTTTCATTCAAAAGGATACGCTATCTGATGGACATAATCATTTTGTAACTACTGTATATTTTGGGAAGTGCCCCGTTCCGTTTTATTTGGGCCACCCTGTATTATCTCGATTTTATAAAGGTTGAAGATATCCTGTGGCAGAACAAACGTCACACTGGAAATATTTACCACAGTGTGAACACACTGTGCGTTCACATTGTGGATCGCGTTGAAACATAGCACATGTACACAGTGTGTTATCAGCGTGCTCACATTGTGTTCACATTGTGTTATCAGTGTGCTCACAGTGTGTTCACAGTGTGATGAGTGCAGACACTGTAAAGGCGCGATGATCTACACAGTGTGTAAACATTGTGATCCACCAACGTGAAACACAGTGTGTACACATTGTGTTATCAGCGTGCTCACAGTGTGTTCACAGTGTGTTATCAGTGTGCTCACAGTGTGCTCACAGTGTGTTCACAATTTGATGGGTGTCGACACTGTGTAGAGGCGAGATGATCCACACAGTGGGTGAACATTGTGATCCACCAAAGTGAAACAGTGTTCACACTTTACTAGTAGTACATGTATGTTGTTTCGGGTTTGGGCGGTCCGTTTAACACCTCAACACCTTGATGCATCTAGTTCATTAATGTGGTCGTTCGTACGTCATTGCATGACACGATACATAGATTGAAGATGAGACAAGATAAGATGAAACTAAACTAGACAAAGGAATGCAGCTATTTTGACACCTACAACAAAGTTGCCAACTTTCATGGCGTCATTGTTGACATGTGTACACTTCGTTTGAATATCACATTAAAGTGTTTATTCAAAGAAAAAGCAACATAAGCCAAGTTTCATCTTTCCAAAAAGTTCAAATCATACAGAAAATGAAAATATCACTTTCCAAGTACTCGCACATCCGAAAATTAAAACAAAAATGAAAATACTAAACGCTGCTTCAAAACCACAATCCAGCTACGAGCGGGGTCCGATAGCTGGGTGTGTTGTACTGACGTAGAGCGAGGGGTTATCCAATCAGAAGCCTCGGTTTCTACCACATTATATACCGGATTTATACCCCTTTATACCGGGGATTCCGTGGTTGTTTAAACTATTTTCTATACAATAGATTGGAGCACCAATCGTTTCTCAGTCATACACAAAATATGGATTATCGTAACAAAGTGGAAAATAAGACACTTGAACATATTCTATCAACAACTATATGTGATGCAGAATACTGCTGAAAACGAGAGTCAATATAGGGCCTACATTTTAGATCCTAGCAGAATCTTCTTCAGAGGCTAAAATGACGATGGTACATAGAGAACAACAACTCAATGTGAAACGTTTTCTCTCAAAATTTTGACTCCAAACTTTTACTCAAAATTGAAATAAAAATGTTCAGGCGAATGCGTTCCATTTATTCAATGGGTCAAAAGTCAAAACGCATGATGACGTCATCCATACATTATATTTGGCAGAATATAATTATTTGTAGTCATTAATTCACGAAGTGATTTCTCTTATAAGCACGATATATGATGAACAAATTTCTTTAAAATTTGTGGCTGCTATTGATATTATGTCATGGCTTGTAATTCCCTCTGCTTTACAGAAAATACGTGATAGTGTATTTAGCATTGGGCCTTTTTGTATCTAAGTGCGGAAGTACCTAGCGTATTAAGCCTAGAACTAATTTTATATTGACCTCGATATACTTAAGCCAGTAACGACGTGCCATTATAAATTAGATTTAAACAATTTGTTTGGATTGTTTATCATGTTACCTTTTTAGCATTTTAGGACTTCACGTTCATGAATTAAATTAAAGAGGGACATCCATGTTCAAGTCCGAGCAAATTGTCCGAGACAATTACAGAACAGTCGCGACAGGTGCCCGTATGCCCCCGGCATGTCCGGCGGCCGGTCAGACGGGTAGGCTAGACTTGGGATTACTGGCATGACATGACCTGATGACTGGTGCGAAGAGCTCAGACATTCGGTAGACCATCCGCCAGAGTGACAAGGGGGAAGCCCCCACCCCGGCCCCCTCCTTCCACTCATATGTTGGGTATAGAAATTGTCGGAAGCGACAGCAAAGTGGTCATTTCTATAACCACCGAGGTATTATATGAATGAAGACCAAAAAGATAGACCATATTTTGGAGTGCGGTTGTATCGACTGCACGGATGAGATGGCTATCTCAATTAACCATCCATATATTGATCGACGATATTTGCCACTATGTTTCTAGCATTCATATTTATAACTCCTATCTATTTGGAACACATATGTTACCCCTTATTGTCCTTGCCAAGTTGCCACCCCCCCCCCCCCCCCCCCCCATTTTGGGGTCAACCCTTACTATATATACACCACCGTCAATTAATAAATTAATATCAACGCTTACTCACTGCTTGAAAAGGGAAGTGATACACAACATAAATGGTCACTCCTTTTTTTCAAAGATGGGGTCATCATCATCATCACTATGGTCTACGTCTTCTGTCGGCGCTAAAGGGCGTTGATGAGGTCACTTTACAAAAGAGCACGCCAGGCAACATCATCATCTGCGGCCATGACTGTCACAGATAGGAGACACATACATCTAATTAATTGGATGTATGTCATGGCTTTTGAATCTGGGTCTTAATTACTCTTAATTTATACCGATGACCTGTGGAATTGAATTGGGTCAAGAAACTCAGATAGAATGGGTTTTGTTAATGCCAAGTCACTTTTGGGGGAACGTAATAAGTACGCAACACGTGCATCTTCTTTAGTTTAATATATACTAGGATTTAATAGGCAAGCTCCTAGACCTTAAAACCCACCAAAACCCTTTCCACCTTTGAGAAGTAAGGTGAACACTAAAGAACCTATGACTGTTGAAATCCAATATCTATATCTGTACGACTAATCCAACCGAGACCGTACCTGTCTAGCGTACCTGTTCATGCAGTGACGTGTCTGTCAAGGCTGTACACTTTCGACCCTGATTTTGTTTCATGCCACATGTATTATATTTCAACAAGTTATTGAAATACAAGGCCTATATCATTTACCTGATCCCACTTAGACTTCGAGTAGCTCATGTACCAGTCACCATTGTATTATGAATGAATATCAGTCATCTAAGCCCCCTTCCAGACCTCCCCCACCCCCTCCTCATCTAACTCCAAATGTGTCCTCTTCAAGACCCCATGATTGTTGAAATACAATATATTGAATCATCTTTACCTGTTTGACTGATCCCACTGAACCCTAACTGACCAGTAGGGTGGTCAGTCATCAAGTGTCTTGTCCGCCAAGCTGTACTTTCGACTGGACTCGCACCACATCTTTTCCGGCTTTATTCTGGTGACGTATCCTCCAATACTCTTCAAGACCCTATTGTTGAAATACAAGTTTATAATCATAGCTGGTTGACTTATTCCACTAAAACCTACCTGACTAGTAGGGTGGTCAGTCATCAAGTGTCTTGTCTGTCAAGCTATACTCTCGACTGGACTTTAACCTTCCGACTTTTCTCTAGTGACGTATCCTCCAATACTCTTCAAGACCCTATGATTGTTGAAATACAAGATTATATTTATACCTGGCTGACTAATCCCGCTGAAACCTACCTGACCCGTAGGGTGGTCAGTCATCAAGTGACGTGTCCGTCAAGTCTGTACTCTCGAATGGACTTTAACCCACCACAGACAACGTTTCTGGATTTAGAAAAGTGACGGGAACCCCTATGTCCTATATCATGTCTATTTTCAAGAACCTATAATTTATTAAATAAAATATTACATTTATACCTGGTTTACGTATCCCACTGAAACCTACCTGACCAGTAGGGTGGTCAGTCACCAAGTGACGTGTCCGTCAAGGATCAATTTACTCCCCACTGGACTTTCACCTACCCCAAACCTATCCGGCTTTGCCAGAGTGACGTGAATTCCAGGGTTGTCCTCCCCTTCAATACCATATGATTGTTGAAAAACAAGATTATATTTATACCTGGCTGACTAATCCCGCTGAAACCTACCTGACCCGTAGGGTGGTCAGTCACCAAGTGACGTGTCCATCAAGGCTGTACTCTCGAATGGACTTTAACCCCCCACAACGTTTCTGGATTTAGAAAAGTGACGTGAACCCCTATGTCCTATATCATGTCTATCTTCAAGAACCTATAATTTATTAAATAAAATATTACATTTATACCTGGTTTACTTATCCCACTGAAACCTACCTGACCCGTATAGTAGGCTTGTTAAGACCCCAAAATATGGGTGTTCACTGCGATTTGGGGTACAACTCTTTTAATAACTTCAACATATGCCTTGGATGAAAAGAAGAAAATTCATCCAAAGAGACACTCTGTATCTATGCAAATTAGGCCTAATTTCCATAATTTATGCAAATTTATTCATGAAAATGGGCTATTCCATGAAAATGGTGTTTTCATTGACATATTTGAAGGAGAACATATTCCTTGGATCAAAAGAAGAAAATTCATTCAAAGAGACACCCTGTTTATATGCAAATTATGTCTAATTTCCATAATTTATGCAAATGTATTGATGGGAATGGGATATCTATATATGCCAATGGTGTTTTTATTGACATATTCGGGAGAACATAATCCTTGGATCAAAAGAAGAAAATGTATCCAAAGAGACACTCTGTATCTATGCAAATTAGGCCTAATTTCCATAATTTATGCAAATTTATTCATGGGCCCAGAAATAACGGAACGGGGCACTTCCCAAAATAAAGCCACGAAATGACTGGGTCCATCGGATAGTGTGTCTTTTCAAATGAAAATTGATACCAAGAACATTAATTTTGGTCGTGTAGTTTTTGTTTTAGAGTGCTGTGAGTGACACCATGTCAGGGTTAATTTTTCTTCAATTTTGACTGACCTATTGGCTAAAGAATGACCCGAACGGCTCGTCATAGAATTACGGTGAACAATGATGCGGACACCTTTGTTAATGTGCAATCGACTGAATAGCCACAGCACCGTAATTCTATAACGAGCCGTTTTGGTTCATTCTTTAGCCAATAGGTCAGTTAAAATTGAAGAAAAATGAACCCTGACATGGTGTCACTCACAGCGCTGTAAAACAAAAACTACACGACCAAAATTAATGTTCTTGGTATCAATTTTCATTTGAAAAAACACACTATCCGATGGACCCAGTCATTTAGTGGCTTTATTTTGGGAAGTGCCCTGTTCCGTTATTTCTGGGAACATGAATAAATTTGCATAAATTATGGAAATTAGGCCTAATTTGCATAGATACAGAGTGTCTCTTTGGATAAATGTTCTTCTTTTGATCCAAGGATTATGTTCTCCCGAATATGTCAATAAAAACACCATTGGCATAGATATCCCATTCCCATCAATACATTTGCATAAATTATGGAAATTAGACCTAATTTGCATATAAACTGGATGTCTCTTTGAATTAATTTTCTTCTTTTGATCCAAGGAATATGTTCTCCTTAAAATATGTCAATACAAACACCATTTTCATGGAATATCCCATTTTCATGAATAAATTTGCATAAATTATGGAAATTAGGCCTAATTTGCATAGATACAGAGTGTCTCTTTGGATGAATTTTCTTCTTTTTATCCAAGGAATATGTTGAAGTTACTCAAAGAATTGTACCCCAAATCGCAGTGGCGGACCTCTTAACAAGCCTACTAGTAGGGTGGTCAGTCACCAAGTGACGTGTCCGTCAAGGCTGTACACTCGACTGGACTTTAACCCTTCCCAAACAAGCCTACCTTTCCGCCTTTGCCAGAGTGACGTGAACTCCAGTGATGGGTTACCTCATCAAAACCTTCAGTTATTGTTGGAATACACGATACTAAATGCCTACCTGTTTGACTAATCTCACTGACAGTCAGACTTAGTGACGTATCCGTCAAGGCTGTTAACTATCAACATGATCAACCCTGTATACGTTTTAAGCAGTTGATTGAAATACAATGTCAATATTCATTTCGAGATTCAATGTTAAATGTATTGGTTCACGGGCGCTTGGTCAGAAATGTCAGAAACTTCCATCTCCCCAATACAACTATTGACCCCTAAACCTTACCCTAAACATTACCTTAAACATAACCCTAAACCAAATCCTAAACCTAATCCCGAACCTAACCCTAAACCTAACCCCAAAGCTAACCATGAACTCTAAACCTAAGATTCGCCCTAACATCAATCCTAAGCCCTAACCCTAATCCTAAGTCTGAATTCTGATTTTACTAGCCGAAGGACCAAGAGATTATTCAAAATGGGTATAGAATGAGTGATAAGTTACCTGTTTACCTGTGTCAATCACGATGACGTGTCCACCAAAGTTGTACTTTCCTTGATATAGAGTATTCCTATACTTTCATCATGTTTCAACAATTTATTGAAATATTAGTCTTTTTACCCGTTAAACCTTGACTTAATCCCATCGAGACTACGTGTGGATAATGTAACAGTCCCAAGTTCTACTTATTAATATAAGTCACTAACACCAGTTAACCCCCCCCCCCCCCCCCCCCCCCCCCCCCCTCCTCTAACCGTCCCGGGGGTTTCAGAAGTGACGTGTAATCCGTATAAAGATATCCATGTCGAAATCCAAGGCTACTTTCTATAAAATATTCTTACTGATATTTCCCTATAAAATGTACTTGTTGGTCACCGAACGACTTGGCCGCCAAGTCTGTACTCTCGACCTTGAACAATATAATTGATTGATTGATTGATTGATTGATTGATTGATTGATTGATTGATTGATTGATTGATTGATTGATTGATTGA
The DNA here is from genome assembly GCA_037951105.1 of Echinarachnius parma. Taxonomy (NCBI): domain Eukaryota; kingdom Metazoa; phylum Echinodermata; class Echinoidea; order Clypeasteroida; family Echinarachniidae; genus Echinarachnius; species Echinarachnius parma. Next base: position 177,739 of record JBAMJV010005426.1, read on the forward strand.
TTGATTGATTGATTGATTGATTGATTAATTGATTGATTGATTGATTGATTGATTGATTGATTGATTGATTGTTGGTTGGTTGGTTGGTTGGTTGGTTGGTTGGTTGTTTGTTTGTTTGGTTCAGTGGTTGGTTGGTTGGTTGGTTGGTTGGTTGGTTGGTTGGTTGGTTGGTTGGTTGGTTGGTTGGTTGGTTGGTTGGTTGGTTGGTTGGGTGACGACGGATTTACCCAGGCTATGTCACTTGCCCCTGCATGGAGATGGGAATAAATTAGAGTAGTAAGACTGTTGTGTTTAATGGATTAAGGTGAGTTTTCACTCTTCGCCCCCCCCCCCCCCCCCCCACCCTTCTATGCTTTCCAAGTCTTGTTTTACCTCTTTATATAGACCCCAGTGAGCCTCCCTGGATGAACTCCATTTTGAAATTGGAGGTGGGGAGTTCACCGATCATTAAGAGTTTGGTCGTTGTGGTTCATGGGCTAATAAGGACGCCCTCCTCTAAACGCCCACCCATTCCGCCCTCCCCCCGTCCTTTGGTCCGGGATTTTCAACCAGTTGTGCATAATATGCCATTTTCACAAACCTCGATTTCTGACATTAGTTGACGGACTAATAAGCCCCAGCCCATCTGGGTATACTCCACTATATTGGGATTTTACAGCATGTTTATTAAACATAGACAAGTCCGATCGCTGTGCTTAATTTATTGCCCCCCCCCCCCCCCCCAAGCTTTTAACTATATCGACCCCATCCCCCCTGAATAAGCCTCAATATGCAACTCGGGGTGGGGAAATTTAACTTCCTGTTTAAGAAATCCAATAAAGTACGATCGTTGTTTCTTAAAGGCCTGATGGCACGGGAGCAAAGTGAATCATACATCAGCATAACCATCTTGACATCCGCAGAAAGATATAGATCACCGGCATCGCATGGACAGATTTGCATCGCTCAACACTCATCGATATTTAAACAAAAAGTCCATATTGCTATACACGAGTCTTGATGCCTATATATATATGTATAAAAAGGGAGATGCATTTTCTATTGTGTTTATTTTGTAAGATTAAAGCACTGTTTGGACGGTTGCAAAGCCAATTACACATCAACAAAACCATCTCGACATCAGCAGAAAGATATAGATCACCGCCATTTTATGGACCGATATGCATCGCTCAACACTCACCGATATTTTGTTTTAATCCATATTGCTATACACGAGTCTTGATACCTATATTATAGTATGTATAGAAGGCAAAATGACATTTTCTATTGATTGTGTTTATATCGCAGGATTTTGGCACTGTTTGGCCGGTTGCAAAGCCAATTATACATCAACCATATAGTGACATCCGTCGGTTGGAAAGATACAAATCACTGGCATTTTATGGAAAGATAATTATGCATCGCTCAACACTCACCGATATTAAAGGGATAGTTGAGTTTTGGTAGAGAGGGCGCTACACATAATAATTTTTTGTGAGATAATGAAAAACCGAGTGTAAAATTTGAAAGAGCATAATATTTTAGTGACAGAATAAACTTTAATTGATCAAAATCGGTTCAGAAACGGCTGAAATATCCATAAACGTAACCATTTGTAAAAAATGTGGGGCCCCACAAATATTAGCTAATTTTTAACCAACCGTTACAAAAAAATATTAAATGCTTCCTCTTTTCAACAATTTTCAAAAGAAGTTTTTTAATACTTGATTATCTCTCTATCTAATCACTATTTTTACGAACCTTCACATGCACAATATTTTATTTAAAATGGTTTAAACCAATGTGTTTTTAGAGAGCGCCATCTTGAGTTTGAACGCCTCTGTTTGAATGATAAAAGGCATTTTACTCAGTCGTTTGTGATTTTGAATTCCTTTCAAGCATGGTAGAGTTATAACTATTAGTTTGTAATGTAATGGTGCAGGTTTTGGTTACTAAACTTCAGTTTGACCAAAACTGTACTCTCTTTACCAGAACTCAACTATCCCTTTAAACAAAACACGATATAGTATTGGCCATATCGCTATAAAAAAAAAAATAATAAATACAAAAATACAAGAAAGTAGGCATATCGGTATGCATAACAAGCAAAGGCGTTTTCTACTGCGTTTATGTTGCGGGATTTATCTGTGTTGTATTTATTGGCTCATCACCATGCAAGAGCTTAGTAGACGCAATGATATTGTAATGCATATTATGTTGTACATTACGTAATAGTGAGAAACGTGCCAATACTGTTACCTGTGAACTAAGTGTTATCATTTATCAGATAATAATACTGAGAACAAACGTTCCACCGAGAAAATGTTCTAAAATTACTTTTTGTGCAATCAAATATTTGAAACAAATATTAGGGGCTTATTGCGTTATGAATAGACAAAATGCATAGCAATCAGCGTTACAAGTTGTTATAACTTACTCAAATTTAAGATACTACCAGAATATTAAAAAGTTAACAAAGAAAGGGTGATTGGAATCATCGTTTTCTTTTTTATGAACAAGCACATCAAATGTTACGCAACCACAACCAACATTACTTTTTGATGTCGTTTTGTTAAGGTTGCTTTGATTTTCTTTCAGTTCTTTGCTTTTTCGATTGGTTTTTGTAAATAGTTTTTTTTATCAGCTCCAAGTCTTAGTCTAGATGTTTTCTTTTTGTGTGTCGTTTTTTGTAGCTTGAATAATAATATCTTAAGAGGGCGCTACATCAGATCTGATTTTCTTTACCCCATGCGAACAAAATTTCCTGCCAACTTCACTGAAGTATCCGTGCCTGCCAACAATAAACATGAGAAGAAACGATATATATCTATATATTATTACTGTGTTTCTGGCACAAACTCTCATATGAATCATATGAATTTTGCTGAAAATGTTCATTGACAAGTTATTGCAAGTAAATCATTTGGAATATTCATATGATACTTAAGAATCATGAAAGGAAACATCAAACCGATTTGTTTACTGTCGTTAACCGGGTAATTTCCAACAGAGTGTGAATTGAAATGGATTTCGCCGAAGATGGCAGTATACAGAAAATAAAACTGATCGATATTGAGTAAAACAAGTAGCACTAAAATGTGGTTGCTGTAAGTTGGGGAATTAGCAGTCTAAGTGGAGCCTAATTGACATCAATCATTACCAGTACGATATTCATCATAATAAGCGCCATCATCATCATGGACATAATTGTCATTATTAATACTATGATAATCATCTTCATCATTACCGCTATCATCATCATCATTATCATCATCATCATCATCATCATCATCATCATCATCATCATTACCGCTATCATCATTATCATCATCATCATCATCATCATCATCATCATCATCATCATCATCATCACCCTAATCTTTTTGTCAGACAAATTGTGGATATTGTAATTTGTGTCTGGGATTATAAATGTTCAAAGATACATTAATAACTTGAGCACATAGTTATGAGGCAATAAATAATAATACTATTTGTATTTTAATTTTTTTTCAAGTACGGTACGTACTGAAGTAGGACTACATTGGAAGAAGAAAAATACAATGCAATTGCACATAAATGCATTCCCTCAATCATGTACCAACATGTACACACATATAAACATACAACAAGAATGCACACACACATAAATCTCACTTTCACAAACATGCCTACAAACCTTTAAAAAGTCCTAGAAAAAAGAAAAAAATTCACAAACAATAAACAGACACTACATATCATTTTCCCTGCTTTAAGGAAGACCATTATTTATTAGGATAATTCATTTTGACAACAATATATACTCCATTGCTTACTTACAGTCAATGGTCCTTTAGAACAATTACTACTTTACACATCGTTGTATACATTTGGTTGGCAATGGTAAACTCATAATCGGTAAACTACTATTTGTTTGTCCTTTTACAGAATAAGCTGCCAGCAACATATATATATTACTTCTTGTCATGTTTAAAAGCAGGTTTGGATTGTTTTGCATACTGTTCTGCAAATGCTAGCAACATTATGATTGCTCATTAAAAATAACAGCTACATATATGTAGCTACAAGCATGTATGGTATACACTAGTTTGCAGTGACCCAATGTCTTTCACTTTTTAACTAAGAACAATACATCTTGAGCGCTTTAATTTTGAGCTAGATGAAGTTTATTTTCATGAAAAATTGAATTTCAATGCGAGTCACAAAGTCTGATCCACAAAATTTGGACTCGGCCACATATAAATTGACAAAGGTGCATAATTTTGTGATTGATCAATGTGTCATGAAAAACTTGTGTGTTCTGCATCGAGCGCAAATGTTTGATTTATTATTACTTGAATTAATGATGAACATAAACACTATGCGCAAGATGCTCTAATATAGTCATAAGCAAAACTTACACTTTCAAAAAAGTTTTGCTGAGGATTTACAAACTAAGAGCATTGTGGTTTTCATGAAAATGGCTACAACCATCCACCTCAGATATGTATCATTTGTTCAAGGTCCATTTTTGTTTTTAAACCTCAAAATAAAGTTCATTCTCTGGTAAATTGATTACCGTATGGCACAAAACACAATGACACGTGCCCGCAAGATTGAATTTCTGTAGCCTTTTGAATACAAACGAATAGCGATCCAAAGAGAGACAGCTTATTGGTCTAGAAATATTTGAAAATCAAACCACGATGCGCATTTGTTTCTGCATTTACTATAATTGATTATCTTTGTTTGTATTCTTTGTTACAAATAATATATTTTAAAAAACACATTGCGTCTACCTAAGCTTAACACACCACATATATTATCGTCTCATGCCATTATACACATATAACATACACATTTGTTTTGTATAGTATACCAAGTATGAAAATATTTGTTCACATTATAATGTTACAATGTCGATGCATTTTTTTTACAAATATGTTCAATCAGACGTCACAATATCACTTTTTTCGTTTGCAAAAACAATTACAGGTATCATCAACATTTATATAAATTTGTCTTTACAAAGAAATAACACAATATTTAAGTCACAATAAATGAAAATGCATCACCGATAGTGCATTATCCATATGTCCTTCATAATTCCAAATATCTAGTTCTAATGTCAATTAAATTCATTGTTTATAGCATAATTATAATACAAATATATCGTACATAAATAATTGCTTTTAATTGTTCTCACCACCACCAAATATACTGGTTAAGTTCCACTCTTCATCCAGAGTATTATTACATCCATTGGATATCTGATATTGAATATATAGAGACTTGAAAAAGAAACGTTTGAACAACGAATAATTATTGACAAAAGTAAGAAACCAAACAAACAATAAGAAGCGTAGACATAAATATCAACTGAATTTTAAAAAAATGTAAATTAAAATATGCGTAACAGATTTCGAAATTCAGTTGTGCAGACAATACAAAAGCTTCTGCTAAAAGTTGCCTATCATTTCAAATGATATGAAATTGCATATTTCGCATGAATTAAATTCAAAAATTGCCTAAAAACTAAAATGCACAAGCAAATAGGGGAATAATACCGGTTACCAGTACCATTTAATGCTATATGTATAACACACTGAACATGTGATTGAGCCTTCCTAAGAGGTTAAATGTATATTCTATGTAAGTACAAATGCACATCTTTAAAAAAAAAACATTACGGCCGGGCCATGTAACACATCCACATATAAACATGTATATTTCACTCCTGATTACTAATACATGTGAACAAGATTGAGTTGTAAATCTAACAGTATAGAAACCTAAACAAACAAATAATTTCAAGAACCCTTAATAGTGAACGGTGCAGCTCACCATCAATTATTTTATTTCTAGACTAATTACTTTCATGATCAAGCAAAGCAATTGTTACTGAAAGCATTATCATTCCTACTATCATTTAGTAACAAGGAGAAAGGAAGGGGACGAGCTTAATGTCATGAAACAAATGAAAATTTACCCCTAATAAAATAAACAAATACTATAATAAGGATAGGCAAATTAGATTTGCAAATAATTCTTGAAATGTTAATTGAGTTTGGTTTCTTTAGAACATAATGCTACTAGTTGTAACTAAATTGCCATATAAAATGGCAAGTATCAACCTGTTAGTTATACCAACATATTAAGTAATAAATGACTGAATTGGTTTTTGATAAAATTTAAAACATATTGGCTAAGTATCAGATTAACAACATTAATGTTAACAAAAAAATAACAACCATTTGTGATGAAATGTTCAATTTTGTTATTTGAAAAGAAAAGAAAACAAAATTTGAGAGTCGTTAAGGCACGCAGGCATCCAAAACTAATTTGAATCACAAGTAGTTGTAGCCACTAGCTAGGCATGAAATACTGTTATGTTACTTGGTGGGTTGTTATACTACACACGCTAGAGGAAAGACTCAAAATAATTTGATTCCCAATGGTTCAGTCGAACACGCAAGATGCTTACTGTCGTTTCAACATTCATTAGTCCTGTGTTCACCTGCAAGGTGTCTGGCTAGAATACTCCCCAGGGAGTGGAAAATATGCACTTTTTGTGCTGGATATGATGATGACACGCCGCAAGTGTCGTAAGATGCAACGTACCCCATATAAGTAGCCACCATTATTTTTATTTTATTTTTCCCAGCCGGAATAGGCTAAATTCGAGCCCTGATGTAAGGAGTCTGAAACTACCCTTGACGAAAGACTACTAGATACATCACTTGCAATATCTCAACAGGGAATTAAATGCAGATTGGACATCTCATTAACGAAAGAATTAAAACAAAATAAGATAATTGACTTTAAAAATGCTTGTTCATGTATGGAACCAGCTGACAAATAAAGAATTTCAAACAAAGACAACAGGTTGCATAAAACACACACATCCTTTTTTTTGTTTACACATAGAAATACAACAGTAGTTAACAAATAATAGGTCTTTTCAAATCTGCTAAATATTAGCTTCCTCAATTGAAGTGCTGTAATACAACAATGAGTTTCTCTCTATTTATCGGAGATGGTATTGCCTACAGCTTAACTTCCAAGTATTGAATTGGAAGAATCTCAAATTAAATGGGAATCACCAAATTTGGCCAACCCTCCAAAGTGCATATCCCCAGATACCTCGAACACCTCCAACAGTAAAGAAAGTTTTGTAATGTATTCAAATCTAATGATATAGGTGACAAACGTTGCCATGACAACCATCAAAGCTTGGAAAATCGTGCAAGACCTGGCTAAAGCTTGCAAAGTGATTTGCGAACAATTTGGCCGCAATAAGATGCAAAAGCTAAATACATTACAAAACTGTTCTCTTCGGGTGAGAGTTGGTGTATGGAGGTTGACCGAGGTTGACCAAAGTTGACCAAGGTTGACCGAGGTTGATCGAGGTTGACAGAGGTTGACCAAGGTTGATCGAGGTTGACCGAGTTTGACAGAGGTGGATGGGAGGTTGATGGAGGTTGCCTTGGTGATGAGATGAGACGAGAGGAGATGGTGGATGCGATGCGATACGATCCGGCGGGATGCAGTCATCAGCGTTTCTGTGCCTCCTTGGCGGCCAGGATGAGAGGCCTGAGGGATGACAGGGGCTTGGCTGAACTCAGGAAGGGGTGCTGGGGAACAGGAAGAAAATGTATTTGTTAAAATAGCTCATCTGAACTTGATGTGAAGAGTCAGATTGATAAAGCAAAACAAAAATTAATCCCATAGCCTCTATTCATTAAGTGTACATCTTTCTTGGCATACAGATATTATGTTATTTCACACTGTTTTATTTTTAAAAAGTTGATCCATACACGCATGTTATTGATAAACTGGGGCCTCGGAGAATCAAACGTGTCTTTTCTTCTGGTCTAATGAATTACACTTTACATTTCAGGGACACAGAAGTTTTTACCCTCTTATTAGCAGCTAAAATGCCTACCAATAGCATAGTATTGAAAATGTTTATGAAACATATGTAGCCACTAACCTTAAGTAGCGTCTCGCTGTTTGCTCTCTTGTCTACGTCCGTCTCTAGACACCTGGCAAGGAAATCTCGGAAGACTGGGGATAACCTCTCTGGGTTGTGGATGTCAGGAGTACCGTTGGTAGCAATAAGGTAGAGCGCCTAAGAAAACAAAAGATAAGGAAGGAACGATTTATACAAACAAAGTTTATAGAAAAACCAAGGAGTTTCAAACATACGGAGATCTATAGCAAGTTAATTTATTCAAACACCTAATTGTATCAATGCATGAACAAAAAGAGTTTTAAGGACTCTCGCTGCTTTGATCACGATCATTACCGCCGCCTCAAAATCACTATGATGCGGTAGGAAAGTGATCGATTTACACAACTATTACTCTAGAAAGTACAATTTTGTGTCTTTCAAATTGAAATAATTATGATTTATTAGGATGAATGAAGATTATTATAGCTTCCCATGCAGAAAGATTGTCAAATATAGGACATACTATAGATGACGCTAGTTTGATAACACACTTATTTTACAACCTCTCCAAAGTCTGCACAATTTGACAGATTTTTTGGCCTGAAATATTGACTTCCCAAATCTTGCCTTGGAACTTACATACAAAGGAACATCACTGATTGATAAGCAAAAGAAATCAGCAAAAAGGAGCAAGCGATCAACAAGAATCAGGTCTGCAAAAAACACAACTGAATCTTCGACTGATCTACCAGCTTCGGACTCGCGAACAAACAAAATTCGCGCCCAAAACGTTCCCGTGGCAACGGGATGCTCCAGCGACGCAGAAACGGACGGCTCCTCTTCACACACGATGAAGCCCAGCCAAGCCTAGGCAGGGATCGCAGATTTTAACCCTTCACCGCCCGCACACGATGAGGGAGAACCCCCGCTACCGCCTCACCTCTGCGCCTACTTCAACAAACTAACAGCGAGATTTGAAGCCATGGTCCAGAAAGCTATCGGCAGCTTCATTTGTAAGCTTAATTGATGTTGAGGAGAATTTGGTGGCATCCCTGGCTTTTGAGAGAAGGCGGGTCGACGATCTTCACCTCCGTCAACAGGCGATGGAGAAGCACATCGGGGAGATGAACAAGGAGCTGGAAAAGCTGAGAGCCATTGCCAAGAAAAACAAGATGGCAGCCAACAGAAGCGAGCAGTTTTCGCGGAGAAACAACATTCGCCTGGCTGGTGCTCCTGAGTCCCGACGCCCTGACGAGAGTGAAGACTGCGTCCAGAAAGTGGAGGAGATACTCTCATTAAAGTTCAACATTGCATCCAAGGTCGAGAGATTGCACCGTGATGGGAGGAAGGTGGAAGGTAGGGCACATGTACTCATTCAATTTCTATCGTACCGGGACGAGATCGATCTGATGTCATTGGCTCCTGCTTGCAACATTTATTTATGCTTTAGTTGTACTTGTGTAAAGCTTCACTAACTACGAACTGTTATTGTTTGCAACATTTAAATGTGCTTTATCTGTGTAAAGCTTCATTATAAGTTCTGCTAGTGTTTGACTTTGCTGTGCTGTGATTATAATTGCAAGTAGAATTTTTGCACGTTCTATTGTTTTGTAAATAAATGTAAGCGTGTGCATCGCGATGGCAGACAGTAGTAATATTAATACCCCATTTAAATATGGTATTGTATCCTCTGGACAAGTAAAGGGAGGCAATATATTTGTTATTGTTGCATTGGGTGAGCGCTGGTACGCTACCTTTAAAAGCCATATCTGTGATACTCTTTTTGAAAAAGCCATCCCTCAACCCTGCCAACATTGCTGTGCCTTAGTTTAATGTCAGATGGCACTTCCCAAGGGTTTGAGATTCTGACTAAACTAAAGAACGGGAAGGCAGGTAAACAGAAGAAGCTTTCAATTAATTCAATTTTGATGCTGCTCTTCGGACCCTTCTTTGCGGGAAGCAGATGATCCTGTTTACGGAGCTTCAGAAGATGATCGTGAAAGAGCGTGCCCTTTCTAAGGACCTAGTAGGCGTCGGTCCCTTTCCACTCCTCAAACTTGCAAATGCTCGGCAAAGGACAGCAAGATCATTTGCCCGTGCAGCAAAACACATGCTTGTGGTATGGAACTATTCAATGCCACAAATGTCAGAACTGGCTCCACTTTGAATGTACACCGCTACAAGATCAAGAAACTGGGAAACCTCATTATCGACCAGGGGTCCTCCCTCTTTCATGTGTTCCGTGTGTGAAGTTAAACACTGTGAAGCCATCCACTCCTGAGACCTTCTCAAGGATTGCCTAATGGGAATACATACATGTACATCAAAGATAGGTGACGCAATATCTCTGAAGACATCATGAGCTATGAATATAGCAGGCGCCAGAATGCATCAAGCTGCTACTCCAACATTGAAGGGAACCAGTAGCATCGGGAGCTCTATCCAGGGAAACAACTCCAGTCTCTTCCATAGGCGCCACAGCTGTATCAGATAGCGGTTTAGCTGAAGGCACTGGAAGTAACAGTGGGATTCCAGAGCCAGAAACTCAAGCCATGTCGATCCAAAACCTAGGCGACCATGACTTAAGTGATGTTGCTAAGTACTGTTAGTGAAGTTGTAATTGCTGAATCGGCATCATGTAGCAGACAACAAGATGTAAGCTTTGCTGGTCAACAGAGTGAGGTAAGAGCTTCAGAAACACAAGCCATGGTGGTTCGATAATGGCCAAAGCGGCCAAAGCAGAAATTTGATATTTTTTTGCCACGGATAAAATCATTTTATTCCCTTTGCTTGACCTAATATGCAATGTTTGCATATGGATTATGGGTCATCAGTGAAAACTGGGAAGAACTTTCATTCAGACATCTATTGTCATTGCCATTGCTTGACATTGCAAGAATTCAGAAATGTCATCAGAAAAAAAAATCATCATCATCATCATCATCACCATCATCATCATTATCATAACTTACCCTAAGAGGGTTCTCGTTCAGATAGGGTGGTTCTCCTTCTATCATCTCGATGGCCATGATGCCGAGGGACCAGATGTCAACCTTTGGTCCGTACTGCTTCCGGGTCACGACCTCCGGGGCCATCCAGTAGGGCGTGCCGACCATCGTTGTCCGCTTGCTCTGCTCCGGTGTGATCTGGGCGCAGAACCCAAAGTCAGCTGCAGGGGGAAATTAGAGATGAGAATGAGTCAGTTAGGACTAAAATTATCTTACTTACTGACAACTTTAATCTTGTGACCAGAGCAACTAAAGCCCGGCGCAGACAGAGCCGACACGACCCGATCCGACTGGTTTTAATCAGGCTAGAGTCGGGCCCGGTCGGTCGGAGCTGATTCATCGTGTTCAATCGACCCTGACTGGCATCCGACTGTCGCTCGACTGGCAAAATGTATGTCGCGAGGCACTGAAAACTGAGCCGATCCGAACGAAAACCAGTCGGATCGGGTCGAGTCGGCTCTGTCTGCAGAGGGCTTAAGGGATTCATCACCTCCTTCCCTTGCACACAACAAATTTTGAACAAGACAATTATTAGCAGAACCAAAGTCAGCAGTAAAGGTCTACAAAAACACTGCAGCAAAGGAACTTCCTGTATACCCTAATAAATAATCAATTTATCCACTGCCGCCCCCCCCCCCCCCCCCCCCTCCCATCGCCCCTTGCTCTGATCATTAAATATTCATGATGCATCCAGGTACAAATTAATCTTATTGGTGTACTAGCTCCTTAATATGTAAATCTACAGCCTAGGTACTTTGAATCAAATACCAAAATACAGATTCATGACAAAATGAAAATGAAGTAATTATAAACAACACAAGAGAGTGCAACTTCCCTAGGAAAGTAAACAATATTAACAATAATACCGAAAAGAGGAGAGAAACTGTACTCACTGAGTTTGACGTTTCCGTCCATCCCAAGTAGAATATTGTCGCTCTTGATATCACGATGGATGACGTGCCTCTGGTGTAGAAACTGCAGGGCTTGTAAACACTGCATGGCAAAGGAAAATAAAAGGGGATACATTTTTGTTAAATGTTCATACTAAAATGCATAAAGCATTTATTAAAATACATAGCATGACAAGGAGATTTTGACACTATTATTTTGTCCATATTGAGTAATCGTTGCCGAGTGACAACATTTGCGTAGGATTTTGTTGCTATTCTTATCACAATTGGGGAGCTTGTAAATGATATACAGGACAGGAAAATAAACAGACTACATGAAAACAATACAAATCATGAAAAGGTGTATTTTTATTGAAACAGAAAATAGTATCCATGGTGGTAAAGGCTCTGAAAATAACACTAATTGTCTGTGGACTGAACAACGTTTTTATATTTTTATTTTTTTAAATTTTAGCCTCTGACAATTCTGCTGGGATCAATTGTTGTTTTTTTATATCACACCTTTAAAGGGGTAGTACAGTTTTGGTAAGGCTGAACTTAAGTAACCAAAACCTGCACAGTAACATTACAAACTAATAGTTATAACTCCACCATGCTCGAAAGGTATACAAAATTACAAACGACTAAGTAAAAAGCCTGTTATCATTCAAAAAGAGCCATTAAAACACAAAAGGGCGCTCTCTAAAAAGGCATTGGTTTCAACCATTTTTCATACAATATTATGCATGTGATGTTTTGTTGAAATAATGATTTAATAGAGAGATCATCAACAACTATTTAAAAAATGCTTTTGACAATTTTTGAAAAAGTCTAAGCATTTTTTTTTTTTTTTTTAAATCATCGAATACATTTGGGGCCCAAATTTATTACGATCGGATATATTTATTAATATTTCAGCCATTTCTGAACCGATTTTGACCAAATAAAGTTCATTCTGCCATTAAAATTGCATGTTCTTTCAAATACGACACTCAGTTTTTCATTACCTCACAAAAAATTGTGTTGTGCAGCGCCCTCTCTACCAAAACTGAACTACCCCTTTAATCATTTTCTACATTTGCAACAAAATTGTTATGGCTTAGGAATCTATTTGTAATTATTTGTTGTAAATAATTATTATTTCTAGGGTCTTTTGCCTCAATGATATTATATTTGTATTAGACCTTATTAGCTTTAAAGAGCAAAGAACACTAGAAAAAAAACTCCCAGATAATCCAAACAAGGAAATACCCATACCTATCGTGTGAAAATTACACGGAAACATATTACAGGGTAGAAATATGTCAACTCATGCCATAAAATAATAATTACGTTCATTTCAGACAACTAATTAGGAATATGAATGTAAATTAAGTTCATCTAAAGCATCACAAGCTGGGAAAGCGAAATCAAATTAGGTTTGACGTAAAGTTTTAATTTAACGAAAGTGAAAGTCAGTCAGGTGCCGTCATAATTACCCCCAATTTTAGTATAATAACTAGTTTCGTGAGTGGGTTGTTAGTTATAGCATAAATTACAAGGCGTCGTTATGGTGTGCATTACATGCAGTTATCAAAAGTGTTCAGTAACATTTTCAAGGACACTTAAAAACTCTTTATATGTCTGCCCATTCTATACTAATGTTCTTGCATGTGACACTAAAGTTGAACAGGATCTTCAATGCAGTTTACAATTCCTCCTAAATAAACACACACACACACATGAACAATGAAACAGATCATCAAATTTTATGTTCTGAAGTTAGTTATCACTTAATTAATTGGTCTTGATACTAGCTACGATTCTGTATTGAGGTTTCACCAGCACCTGTGCATCTACATGTACTTAACATTTCCTTGCATTTCCTATTGTAAAATGACTGGGCAAGGGCACGGCTTTTTGCCAGATTTGATATACGGTACAACTTCTAGTGAGTGTGTAGTCTATGTGATATTAATAACCCCTTCAAGACTGGTCCTGAAAATACTCGGGCTGGGGTCTATGGAGAATGCATGTTATAGCAAAATCAGTCAGTCCTGAATGGGTTAAGTGTATTGCATGATAAAATATGAAATATATGGCCAGTTTTCTACTAAAGAAGTTAAACGGAGCGTCAGTTCAACATAGAGTGATGCTTAGTCTAACTCTCTTAAACCTCAATTTTACTGAGTGCGAGTCTATATTGGTATCCTAATCAATTACAACAATAGACTAACTGGCAAATTTAACACCATGGCGTCTGTTTAAATAAAATTGCTTGGCAAAATACTTATTTAAACTAAGACCGAGTCTTAAGATAAGTTAAACTAACGCTGGGTTTAAAGGTGCACCTGTAAAGTGTCAGATATTGCCCAAAATTACATTTGAGACTTCAATCCTACACCAAAATCATTGTAAGATATGTCCAAATGATGTGTGAAAGATTCATTGAAAAAGAACACTGCTTTCCTGGTTAAAAAAGCGAAAATTTGCGTCAGCTTTTACAACGAATTACTGTATAACGTGTATGAGGTTTATGACCGTTTATTAAAGCTCTTGAGCTGAATGATTATTAATGATAGATATCGTCATACTAAAGGGGCATTTTAACAAATCTAACCCTATTTTTATTCTTCTCTTACCATAAGCCAAATAACACGGTAGAAGAGAAATGTGGAAGCTCCAAGTAATTTTCGTGGAGTTAGACACTTTACTGGTTTCACTTTAAGCAAAAGTTAGACTCAGGTTGAGTTACAATTTAGTAAAAGACTGCCCAAAATGTTTAGTTCTAGAAAGAATAGAGAGTGGAGTCAAAATAAATTAACTATTAACACATTCATTGCATTAATTGTATCGTGGAAATGTTGTGGTATATTGGTTCGGTCCTCTGCTTTAAATACGAGGGTCCTGGGTTCGATTCCCGACCGTGGCAGGTGCGCCCTTCAGCAAGACACTTTATCCACATTTGCTGCGCTCACCCCAGGAGTAGTAAATGGGTACCTGGCAGGAATTTATTCCTTGAAATGCTTGATGCGCCCGAGGCAGCTCGGCTAAAGCCAGGGTAATAATACTCACGTTTGTAATGCGAGCACTATATTTATATAGTTAGCTGCGCTATATAAGTGAACATGATTATAGACTACATACCATTACCGGACATAAAACTCTGAACGCTCACCTCTCTACACACACTAGCAATTTGACCCTCGTCCATGCAGGTTTCCGTGACAACGTCCGTTAACGAACCTCCAGCCAAGAACTCCATAACCACCTGTATTTAATGAGAAATAATCATAATCATCAGATTCACATTCTCTGTAACAGTCTCTCTGTTATTCAATTGAAGAAAGCCAAGAACTATGTAAGACCACCAGTATCACAACAAATAATAGTAATTATCATTGTTGTATCATTGTTGAGTCCAAGTCCGACTCCAGACCATCCGAGCCAGAGTCATCGAGTCCGCGACCTTCGGGTCTGAGTCCGAGGCCGAGGCCGGCCTCGAGTCATCCAACACTGGTAATTATATACCTCACTTCGAGAATCCTGCAATCTGATTGGTTGAACGAGCAATATTTTTCAATATTGACCGCTTCAGTGTCAGTGTCACAAACAGAGCACAGTCGATTTTGGTTCAATGATCAATTAATTGTTTTCCTTTATATTTGACAATTTTTTTTTTTTCTCACCATTATTAATCATGATTCTACTTCATTGCAGCTTAGGAGTTAAATAATTCGAACAAATAGAATTGTGTTCACTAGAGTAATCCTAGAGTAATTTCTGTCAAACAATCAAATCATTGTGAACTTGGAATGAAATACAAATTTAGAATTAAGAAAAGGTGTGCCTGTAGAATGATGAGTGCTGATAGGAAACCCATGTTTTACCTTCCTCTATTAAAATTGGTTTCAATTTCTATTTTCCAATAATCAGAATTTGTTTATAAAAAAGTACTATAGTTTTGTCAATCAAAATATAAAAAGCTCCAATGCTTGGGCAGAAAGTCTTGAAAATGATTCCTCTTTTCTAAAAATTGGTAATGAGCACTTAACTTAAACAGAGTACATCTCCGAGATGACATTAAATGGATCAGGTAACTTTGTGGACATGTGCAAAAGTGATGAATGGTTGATACGATGTATATTGTTGTTATCTGATATGTCCACTGGGTATTGTGTGAAAATTAAATGGACGTTATTTGACTAAGTAATGAGCAAAAAATGCAAAGTGATATTCACTAACTCATTGCAATTACTTTGTACACGGTTACGACTATCTGTGGATAGTTTAACATCTGAACACTTCAATCGTAAATAACTTTTTAATGAAATGGGTATTCAAAAAACTGAAACCTGTCCCATGCTTCTATTGTTAATAAATTGTTAATACGAATAAAACCAGGTATGAGAGATTGGCTGGATTTCCAAATGGATTTTGAGAATTTTGACAATGTTACTAGATCCCTTTAAAGGTTTGAGGTAAAACAAAAAAAATAACAACATAGGGATGTGAGCAATAGGAAGTCAACTGCAAACCAACAAAAGGGATAATGACATTTCAACAGAAATATATAATTATGCAAAGATGGTTTAGGCCTTACCCATAGTTCATCTCCTACAAGGAAGCTGTCCACATAGTTGACAATGTTCATTTGCTTGTTCTCACGCATGACCAAGATTTCATTGATGATCAACTCCTTCTTGGGCTGCTGCTGTAAGTTCATCTGTTTGATGGCAACCTGAAGATCGAAGAAAACAAACATTATTTTATTAACTTTCAAATTGATTAATCATATATGTTAGACAGCCGTTCCTAATGCCCAGTCGATAATGTCGAAATGTTTGTTCTGAATCAGAACCAAGATTTCATTGATGATCAGTTCCTTCTTGGGCTGCTGCTGAAGGTTCATCTGTTTGATGGCAACTTTAAAATTCAAGGAAGAAACATTATTTGGTTATTTATCATGAATTCAACATTTATTTTGTGTATGTCCTTCCCGTTTAGATTACTCTTATGTTTATATAGTTGATGATGTTAAGATGCTTGTTCTCACACATGACCAAGATTTCATGGATGATCAACTCCTTCTTGGGCTTCTATATAACAATTTCAGGGGAGTACCCTATTTGACAAGCCGTGGCTTTTACTGTGTATTTCCTGATTACTTTTTTTTGTTTGTATTGTTTTAATTTTTGAATAAATGAAGTTTATCTGTTTGATGGCAACCTACAAGAACAAAATTAATCATCATATAATTGCCAGGGTTCAAAATTCCATGACTAATTTCGTAACCAGGAATTAATTCATGGACTAATGATGTACACTCATCTGTATCATGGTAAACTCAATACAAAGATATAGAGTATTTGTTTACCTTTTTTCAAACATTTAAAACATCACGAATACTGATTAATTGAGCTACTTGCAAACTAATGCATTTGCCTCATTTATACTTCAATACATGAGATGATGTACAACATTATATCTCATAGAAAACAAAAGAGGATTTATTTTGGCTATAATCTGCTTTCACCATTTTGTTTCCATTTTTTCCCCTGAACACCTCTGCAAACAAACACTTTCTTTCATTTGACAGGCTTGCTTACCTCTTGACCCGTTGCGACTTCAATGGCTGTAAAGACGACTCCCGACGCACCCTGACCAATCTTCTCAAACTTAGTATACTTCCTTTTGGGGTCACCAACACTCACGATAGATCCTGGAAGAAAGAAATAGTACGTAAACAGAAAAATTAATATGATAAATTATATTATACCATTAATAATATAAAGCATTTATCTATAAAGCGCCATCTATCTAGGTAACCTATTCCGAGGCGCATAATTATTATTACCCACGGTCATTAGGTACATTTCAAACCAACCCACACGATGATATTGCACACTTTCTCAACTCCCCGGGAGCATACTAGCCGTGCTGCCACTGATGATGGCGCAAATTCTAATTAATACCCGACCATGGTACCATGATTCAACTTAGAATCTTTGTTTTATGTATTTGTTTATCTTTCTCATGTAGGGCACCTTAATAAGTGGAACAATAAGCTCCTTAATGCTAAATATATTACTCATTGTGAATATATTATCGGAAATAATATCGCTAGTGATATTCGTTTGTCTCGCAATGTATGGTCAACAAGGAATCTAAAGATCACGACGTTTCGTGCGCCGCTGCAACACTTCGTCAGGTGATACAAATCTACTGTAAGCAAGTGAATATATATACCCTGCGGTAGCGCAACGCGCTATCCCGCATAAGCGAGTACGCTCCTAATTGGTCAATAACGGACAAGGCCTATTGGCCGACGCACATGGGTGCTCAACCAATCAGCGGGCCGCTGGCTCGGCTCGCCTGTTGGGCGGAAAAAATGGCGTGCTCAACCAATCAACGGGCCGCTTGCTCAGCTCGCCTGTTGGGTGGCAACAATGGCATGTCGGTGCGAGCTGGTCGGGGAGTGTCATGACGGCGTATCGTATGCATCCAGACGGGACAGACGGGACGGCATTGTGTACAACATCCCTTGCAAAGGATGTGATAGATCCTACTTCGGTGAAACTGCCCGACCGATATCAGAAAGAATCACTGAGCATAAGAGGGACGTCAGGCTCCGCCGAACTGATAGCTCAGCCGTAGCCGAACATGCTTGGGAGAACCAGCATCAGCCAGACTGGGACGGGGTTCAGTGCCTTTCCCAAGAACGGCATTGGTACACACGTAGGGTAAAGGAAGCTATCAATATCCGCCTCAATCCCAATAATTTCAACAGAGACAACGGGATCGATATCCCTGAATTTTGGATGCATACGATACGCCGCCATGACACTACCCGACCAGCCCGCACCGACACGCCATTGTTGCCACCCAACAGGCGAGCCGAGCAATCGGCCCGTTGATTGGTTGAGCACGCCATTGTTTCTGCCCAACAGATTGGTTGAGCACCCGTGTGCGTTGGCCAATAGGCCTTGTCCGTTATTGACCAATTAGGAGTGTACTCGCTCATGCGGGATAGCGCGTTGCGCTACCGCAGGGTATATATTCACTTGCTTACAGTAGATTTGTATCACCTGACGAAGTGTTGCAGCGGTGCACGAAACGTCGTGATCTTTTAGATTCCTTGTTGACCATACATTGCGAGACAAACGAATATCACTAGCGATATTATATCCGATAATAAGCTCCTTATTAGAATTTTCATTCAGTACTCACTCAATCTCTCGAGGATCTCCTCGTCCGACATCTTCTTCTTGTTCTCCTTGGCCTGCCTCATTTGTTTGTTTGATGTATTTTTATCTTTCTCATGTAGGGCACCTTAAATAGTGGAACGATAAGCTCCGTATTAGAATTTTCATTCAATACTCACTCAATCTCTCGAGGATCTCCTCATCCGACATCTTCTTCTTGTTCTTCTTTGCCTGCCTCTCTTGTTGGGCCTGCTGCTGAGCTGTGGTGCCGGCGAAGGCTGGGGGCGCCTGGACGGGGGCTGGTGCGGGGGGTTGGGGCTCGGGCGTAGCCTCAATTCTTGAATAATACTGGTGACAATAAAGACAAAAATATACACATATCAATCTGACTCAGTATAACAATGGATGGGGGCGCCTGAACGCTGGTGCAGGGGAGGGCGGCTCAGGCGTAGCCTCTATTCTTGAATAATACTGGTGACAATAAAGAAAAAAATATACACATATCAATTTGACTCAGTATAACAATTTTCAAGAATTCAATATCACTTTAAAAACATTTTCATCCATTCAAGAGCTGTGGTGGCATTGGATGGGGGCCCCTGGATGGGGGCTGGTGCGGGAGAAGGGCGGCTTGGGCGTAGCCTCTATTCTTGATTAATACTGGTGACAATAAAGAACAAAATATACACATATCAATTTGACTCGGTATAACAAAAAATAATATGTTTCTAAATCTGTTATATTATACTTTATCTCTTTTTTAATGAAAAGATCTATGAAAATAACCACTGGTTGCGTAACTCTGATTGTGAGTGTGTGGGGCGGGGTGGGGTGCGATGGTATCGTACAAGTATGAAACTGAAATGTATTTGTCTTTGATTTTTTTCTGTTTTTTTTCCAAGATAAACAAAATAAAAAGACCACTGGTTGACTTACTCTTGATTGCGAGTGTGCGGGGCGAGGTGCGATGGCCGGAGGTTCTGCATCCTCTTCCTCTGAATCTGAGTCTTGCCTCGGCCGATGCGGTGGTTTCTATGGTGACCAAAACAAGAAAGTTACCATTAAATTCTCGGCTTTGATTAATAAGGGTTCAATATTACACCATTGGAATAGAACCTAGTGGGTGGGCCCTGCATTGGGGATTGCACAATCTAGTAGGGAACGAGTTTAACATTGGCCCACTGGCCCAAGGCCATCAAACATTAGCTTTGGCCATCAAAATTTCATTAATGCTTTAATTTCAATTGCCAGAATGAGCAACAAAATAATAAGACAAACATTTTTGTCATATTTGTCTTTGTTTGGGGCCACCAGATTCAGGTGTCATGACGGCCACTAAAATGAAATAAAATATTTCATTTTACTTGCCGTTCTGGGCCACTACTTTACTTCATGCAGAAGTTTTCCAAACACATATTTTACACATTCAATTTGCGTCTGTTTTTTAAATCTATCTGACGTGCTAACACCTTCTTCAGACCGTAAGGCTAAATGTTGTTGTTTTTTTCAATTCAAAAGATTTATATTTATGTGTTTTTTTAATCTGGCATAGAAATGGTGCTTACTGCTTATACTCACATTGCGGAATTCTAACAGAAAATCTAAAATATAATTCATTCATTATCTAGTCAATAAATATGGTACTTACATTCTTACTGTAATATGTTGATTGTAAATTTTTAATATTATTTTTCATGACCTTACCTAAACAAATTATTCATACATTCTTACTGTGGGATATGAAAAGAAAATCTGACAATTTAATTTGTCATGATCTGATTGATTGGTTTATATTTTTCAGATGGAGGTCACGTCTTATTGGGGTTGAGGTTAAGGAAATAACAAACATATTGGCCTGGATTCACAAAGGAGGTTTGTACAAACCATGGTTCAAAAACCATGGTCTACAAGTAAAACAATTTCTAATTTATATTGGAATATGACCGTTAGTGCTTGCTAACCCGCAAATTTCACCATCTGAGAAGACAAACATTTATTTGGGGCATTTAGCAAATGTGTAGCATCAACATGGCTAACAATAAGGAGCTTTCTTTCTCCATCAGTTTACAAATGGCACTCCATAGATGTAGACCATGGTTTAAACCATGGTTTGTACAAGCCTCCTTTGTGAATCCGGGCCATAAACACATAACTCAATCTAAGTTCATACTCACTGGCGTGATTACTGCTTGGTTCTCAAATGAATCCTCAAACGATGAAGGTTTATTTGCTGAAAGGAGAAAAAGAACAGAAGGAAAATTAATATCAGGTGAATATTATAACATTTCAAACATAGGGGAAAAATCAACAGAAAATTTGTCAGTATACATGAAAAATGAGCAAAGCTTTTTTTGGGGGAAAAAATAAAGAAGTGTAGACAACGACAAAAAAGAAAAGAAAATTAAAGAGAATTTAAATTGGCAACAATAGTCAAGTTTGACTGATTGCCATAAAAACAACAACAACAACAACAACAACAATCCTGGGGAGCCCCATTTTCTTTGCTCATTTCATTTATAAACTAGACGCAGTGCACTCAGGGAGTGCATACCTCCACCAACACTCAAATTGGACGCAGTGCACTCAGGGAGTGCATACCTCCATCAACACTGAAATTGGACGCAGTGCACTCAGGGAGTGCATACCTCCACCAACACTCAAATTGGACGCAGTGCACTCAGGGAGTGCATACCTCCACCAACACTCAAATTGGATGCAGTGCACTCAGGGAGTGCATACCTCCGCCAACACTAGATGCAGTGCACTCAGGGAGTGCATACCTCCACCAGCACTCCAATTGTAATGTTTGCGTGACCTTGACCTTGAAAATGTAATGTACGCAGGAGACTGGTGACATAACCGTTGGCGGAGGTAATCAACATCCCATACGATCCATGCTCTTTAATAACCGTAAGTCTACCAATCATTGTAAAACTGAAGGGCGGCGTCAAGGAAATTTATTTAAATGCAGTTCCATAAAAATCTTTTTAGCCAAGTTCCTGTTTTTATATCATTTAGTTTGTTAACGAATTTCTTTTGTTGCCTACCTAGAATAACTGCATGATGTGTCATGAACTTTTTGATGCTAGACGATGTCTTCCACTAATCATCAATACATGCAGACTTGGGGGCTTCAAGGAATCCTGTATATATTGTTTCTGGAATTACATTGTTTTAATTTGTGACCAATTTTGTTTAAATATATTTGAAGCTCACCTAGTATAACTTTGTGTTGCGTCATGAACTTGTCGTTGCCCGACGACGTCATCTGCGAATCATCGTAGAATTTGAGGGCGTCCAAGACGGCCTGTGGATTGTTCTTCTGCTCCGTCTTGGAGATCTGTGAATGCGACAGGAGCTTGGCCCAGTGCTCCGGCATACCCTGAAAACAGAATTTTAAAAAGATTGAGTAAAATTGGTGATAATGATTGGTTGACATGTACATGTAGCCTGTAAGACAGATGTCCAAAAAGGGACTTTTTAATACATTTTTTAAAAGACTGAGTAAAATTTGTGATAATGGTTGGTTCACATACATGAAGCGTGTAAGACAGATGTCCCAAAATTGACTTTTTATTCCTTTTTTTTTTGTATAATAGTGTACATGTTTCTGCTCCATCTTGGAGATCTTTGAGGGGAACGGGAGCTGGCATGCCCCTTTTACAAAAACAAAATTAATTTTTTAAGAAAGTCAAGCAATTTGAATTCAACTAATCAACAAAATACATATGAAACATTTAGTTTAGCAAAATAATTAATGACTCAAAAGTTGTTTGTTGTTGATGGTGTTGTCATGAATATTAATTAGCACTTTGGCAATATTTAAAGAAATTTGAGAAAACCTTCTCTTTTTTTTTCTTTTTTTTTGTAGCTTTGTTTCCTATATTGTGCGATAGCTACAGTGCAAAATAGTTATTCATTGTATTCAAGGAATGTTAATGTTTAATGATAAATAAATTTGAAAAATCCTGATGTGTTATTATTTCTTGCCAAACAGGTAGTAATAATATTGACATCCCGCAGACTAACCTACCGCAGACAGAGACTGAAAGTGGAATGACAAAACCAGCCAAATGAACAAAACCAAATAAGGCTACAGACTCCGCCTACACAATTTGGCCTACACTCTCAGTTCATTGTAATGCCCAAATATGGCAGATACGTGGCAGAGTCAATGGAGTAGCTACGGGGCACATAGCAAGAGGGCATGGGGGCGCCTTAACCCCCCACCCATCCACCCCCCCCCCCCCCCCCCACATAATTTGACAAAAACAATGTAGCTAAACAAAAGGGTAACAAATAGACACAGTTTGGTCAGTATGCCATCACAATCGAAGCTGGCTCTCAAACCCCCCCCCCCCCCCCCCCTCCAAAAAAAAAAAAAAAAAAAAAAAAAAAATTAATTAATTAATTTTTTTTTAAAATAAATAAAACAAATGCTATTAAATATCACACTAATGTAGGCCAACATGATTTGTATGTCATGATTTCTAGGCAAAAACAAATCTGATTTTCTACCCATGTCCAGATGTGCGATGTACATTCTAGTTCCTCATGTCTAAACTCTAAATGACATTCTACTGAAATTACCCCTTAATAGCGAAGTTTTACATTACCACCATCCAATGCATGCACCTTTCCAATTTCTGTTCATAAAAAATGAAATGGTCTATCTGTCTTTAGTGGTCTATATTAATTATATTTAACCAAATAACAATGATTATCTACTACATGAAGTGGGCTAATATGATTCAAGACCTTTGTTTTTAGTTCTCAAGGACCCTTCTTTCTCTCCTTTGGTTGGTTTCATTCATAAGCTATGAAGGAAAATGACAGCCAGCCCGAGTATCACACTCTCAGTTTCAATCTAGTAAATAACAGTACATTTACATGTACAGTACATGTATGTGGATACAATTCAAAGCATTTCAAGCAGTCCTCGTTTTTAATAGTTCAAAGTACAAACTATAATGGCACTTCATTCATATTTCATTAGACATTTATCTGCATTCAACTAATTTCCCCCAGATGGACTTGTAAGTGACTGTAATATGAATGAATTTGTAAGCATGTTCTTGCAAACCAACTCAGTAAATTTACATTTATTAAAGTGTTCCTCAATCTGAAATCTGAAATCAATCTGAAACATGTATAATATCATTTTTTTTAATGACTCTCTCTTAAACTTTACAATTTCACATTTTTAAGGACAATCAGGGAAAAATTTTTTCAGGGGCTACATTTCAAGCTTGCCTGCATGAAAATAACAATTCCAAACTTGATTTGCATTGAACTCTATGCAAATTTCAGGGGCTCTTTTTGGTATTTCGGGGGCGAATTCGCCCTGTGCCCCTGCCTGTGTATTTTTCTGGACAATATAATAGTAGGAGCATGATAATGACCCAATCAAGAATTCCAATCGTATTCTTTTTCCTCTCCCTCATACCAATAAACTTTGTGTATCGCTTTAAAATGAACTAGTAACAATGTATAACTACATGTATGACCACACATACTTCCCACTTTTGAGGCGAGGATGTGCGTTTGTTTACGTAACATCATCCGATTTCAAAATTGTCTCCTTTCCCACCCACGCAAAATAAGACTGATAGGGGTGTGAAGAAATTCTTCTTCCTCTTCCTTTGATCAGTACATTTTGATTATTGCTCCCCAACTAAAATGTACAATAACCCATGCAAATACTTCTTAATGCAGAGGTAAAGATGTGCGTTTGTTTACGTAAACAGCTTGCGATTCACAACTTCACACAAGATAGCAACATTTGCAAAAATTGACCCAATCAACTGTTGCAATCCTTTTCTGTCTTCTTCCTCTTCCCTTTCAATAGTTAACTTTGTGTATCGCTTTAAAGATCAAAAGGACAATAGCAATGGATACTTCCCACTATTGAGACGAGGATGTGCGTTTGTTTACGTAACAATCATCCGATTCAAATTTGTCTCCTCCTCACCCCCCCCCCCCCCCCCCCATGCAACATACGATAGGGGTGTGAGGAAATTGAGCCAATCAAGAATTGCAATCGTTTTCTGGATTCTTCCTCTTCCTTTTATATTATAAATCAGTAAATTTTGAGTTGTTTTTTTTTGTTATCTTTTTAATTTATTTTTTTTCTTCGTTTATTTTTTTTGTTTTTGTTGGGGGGGGGGGGCTTTTTTCAGCATTTCAAAGGCTAAATATCCCCGAGCCCCGTGTATTTGTTTAACTGCTGAGTTTATTATATAACTGTATATCATCTCATTATCTGTACTGGAGTCCAGATACTAAATTTCGCGGCCAAGCAAGTGTTCACATGCCTTGCAAATCGCACATTTATATTCGCGGGTTGCAATATTCGCGGACGCGGACATCAGCGCGAAATTCGCAAAAATTAATGCACCGCGAACATTACGTTTACAGTATGTCAAGCGGACCTACACTTTCTACGGGTACCCATGCCGTCAATTATCCCAGCATGGTATATATCTTACGGTTTGTAAAATGATAAGTTGTTAAAAGTAGTAGTGTGGATATTGATAAAATAGGCAAATCAGGAATTTATATTATAAACTAAATTTGATTTTCAACTAAGATTAAAATGTATTGTTTTTGAACAATGACATTGCTTATTCATATGATATTCATAGTAAGTTGTTAATAATACTTTATTGTACTTTACTGATAAAATAGGAAAACCAGGAACTTAGCATATAAACTACATGTAAGTTTGATTTTCAACTAAGATTAAAATTGATTGTTTTTTAAACGATGACATTGCTTCGTCACCTTCATCTTATGCTAGCCCTTCAGGAGAGAAAATGATAATCCTATTACTATCGATTACTTCAAGAGGGCCTACAGAATCTATAGGTGCCCATGCGGACAATTATCCCAGCAGGGTAGAACAAGTGGTTGGTAAAAAAAAAAAGATTTTTAAAGGTTCAAGTGTTCATATTAATGCAGATATTAATTTTTTTCTAAGGAAACCAGGAACAAAATATATATTATTTTTATCAAGATTTGACTATCATACCAATCACCCCGAGCCTCTTTATTAAATTTGTATTTTACACTGAAAGCTATTTGAATGTTTGACTCCCATTGTACTACAGTACAGTTGCTTTTTTATGGTAGATAAGCAGTTTTTAGCAGCCCTGGGTTTTTCTGTTTATGTTTAAATTTTACTCTCCATTTCTGGGTGAACTCTCATACGACGGAAATACAAGAGAAACGCTTCAATTCCTCCAATAAAGATATCGTCAACCATATATCCTGACTTCCCCCAAACAAAATAGATTTGGAAATAAGATTGTAAACAAAGCCATCAAGATAGGCAGTTTTCTTCTGTTTGCGTTATTTCACTCTTTCCTTTAAAGTTATTGCAATTTTCCCTTTCACCAAGCTATCAGAACTTTACAAAACTCTCCCAAATATCTCGGGATTTCTTTGGATTAAGTTATCATCAACTGAAACCTCTCCCAAAACGAAAGATCAGGAATCAAAATCAAACTTTTTACAAGATAAGCGAGTTGTCTTCCTTCCGCATTATTTCCATGTTCCTCACTCTCTTCCCCTTGTATAACTTTCACTACTTTTACAAAACTCTTAAATAACTCGAAACTTCTCCAGGTTAACTTTCAGTTATGAAACTCTCTTTTACACAAAAAAAAAACTTCTCCCGATTAAGTTATCATCGAGCAAAACCTCCCCTGAAGTAAAGATGGGGAAGCAAGATTACAAAGTAAGCATCCCAGTAGAGCCTACAATACACCAACTCCGAGAGATTGTGCGCTTGCTCTGTTTACCCCCTTCAATGAGGTAATGGCCCAAAAATAGAACACTTTTTCCAAGGCTTCAGTGCGGAGGAAAATTATAGGAAAGATTATTTACATGTGAAGTTGAAACCAGAGCTATACATTATCATTGAACCCCTGCACAACTAGTAAAATGTTGCTTTATGCCAGGGAAAACAAAATATAAGAAAATTATATTTTGGTGTATGACCAGGCAAATAGATTTGAATAAACTGACAGTGACTGAATGAAAAATAATATCTTTCAATCGTCAAATGATAATCAATTATAAGAATGAAAAGAAATTCAAATAAATTGTTTGAAGTCATCATTTCTTTCATTATCTTTCAAACGTCAAATGATAATCAATTGTAAGAATAAAAAGAAATTCAAATAAATTGTTAGAAGTCATCCACTTTTATAGAAAATACACCTCAAGCGATGTTTAAAGAATAAAAAGGCAGTTATAAAAAGAAAATAACTATCTGACCTGGTTTTGATAAGCCTGTTACTCCTGGGTGCTAATAATATCCAGGTACGTTTTCTTCTTCCTTTCCTTATCCCTATCCTGTTCAACTTTTCCTATGACGTTGGTGTTAAGTATCTCTATTAATAAATACAGCCTTGCAACGTCAATTATCAATTTGCTCTGACCTGGGCCTTATTTCACTCTGACCTGAATTTATAAGCTCAGTATTGGCTTTTCTAATAGTTCTTTTTAAATGTACAACATTCTATGACCCCTTGTGAATCATAACCCACTACCTGCCATGTTAAGATGCAATCGACTGGTTTGTTAATTTTATGGTGCCAAATGGCAATTCAAATTGATTATTGTACATCTATCAGTGTTTAGCTGCATAAATGAATAGCAGTCAGCGGCGCAAAAGTGCCAATTGGCACATTTGGCAAGCTGTCGTACGTAGAGCTCGGCACTCTAAGCACAGAAGGCCTTAAACAAAAATGTAATATTTGTTTCACAACTCTCTTCACTTACCGTGAATTCACCAGTGACATTGTCGAACCCTACGTGAACCGTGTGCTCAAATTTGGTGGGCAACGAAATCTCCGGCCGCGTTCTTTGGCCTGTCAGAAGCAAAACAAAACAATAAAGAATGACTGTCAGTTCTAAGACAAACAATTCCAATAAGAAATGCAGCAATTCATATCAAATTCATTCATCTTAATTCTCATTGTATGTATAGGGCTAGTAAAATAATGTTCTCATAATATTTGAATTATTTGCCAGAAATTATAATTCTTCAGTAAACCATCAACAATTCACAATCTCAGTGCTTTATCAAAGAAAATGAAAGCTGATACGAGGCACAACATGGAAATATAGGCATTCTCTACTAAAGCATGCCCATGGCTTGCGCATTCATGACAACAAGAAAGGATGCTCCATACAAATTGCATAGAGCATCCATTTTTTTTTTTTTTTTTGTGCATGTAACGTCGTGGGCACGCTTTGGTAGACAATGCAGACATTATTCTAAAGATTTTCCTCTTTAATTATGATTTAATTTATGATTATGTGTAAATCTAACTTGAAACAAGAAAGAAATTTGACAAAGAGAATAAGCTACTACGGTAAGCGCAATTAGATTTCTTTTGTTTTCCAATGTTTTTTTGGGGGGGTAAGTATGTACATTTTCAGTTCAGGTAAAGTAAAATTAGCAAGTTATAATTTTACATGCCCAAACAAGCCAGTAGGGAAAAAAAGTTTGCCAAATTACCTTTCTCGTCATTCTTGCTGCTCTTGAATATATTCTTCATGAGTTTGGTTCCTTTCTTCTGTTCCTCCGGCGGTGTGTTGGGCAAGGGCTTGGAGGCCGGGTTCATCCCGTCGTAACGGTTGTCGCGGCTGTTGCTACTGGATACGCGTACTGGTGGTGCGGGGGGACTGTCACTATAACTCTGTGGATCCGACCACTGCGAGCTCATTTTTGGCGGACCTGTAAATGAAGATTATCCAAGAAAAAGAAGAAAGAAATGTTACTTCATATATCCCATATTTTAATGATACCATTTTGATGATATTGTTGTTGCGGCTGTTGCTACTGGATACACGTACTGGTGGTGCGGGGGGCTGTCACTAGAACTCTGTGGATCCGACCACTGCGAGCTCATTTTGGGTGGACCCGTTTGTATGAAACAGTAAATAAAGTAATAATAATATGGATCTAATAAATTAAACGCACAAGGTCTATCAAGTCATTCAAGTGTATAGTATGTCCATCAATAACAAGGCTAAAGCACAGCATCATCATTGCCCTGATTATACTTTTTAGTTTTAACCAATCAAGCTTCCAACACACACTTTTCCTTCCTTCTAAGGATCAATAGTACAAACAGAAAATCAATAGTACAAACAGAAATGCACATGTATACATGAATGGTAGATCAGGAAAGTCATAAAGAAATTTTAAAATATACACAAAGCAAAGACACAACTGTGCCCAACCAGAAAAATTATTTATAAGCACAATCATTAAATCAATAAGAAATCATCTCACACTAATTACTTTTTATGTTCCAAATAAAAATATGAAGGGAACACTGGCAGCATATTATATGTACAATGTAAGTAGTAGTCACCCATTGCTCAACACACACAAATAATGCATACATTATACTGGCTCAATGAACCTACCCCGGGGCAGGTTTACAGGAATGTTATATTCTTAAATACGCCTGGATATTTTTTTCCATAAATGTTGTAAAATATGACAGTGCATACATGTGTATTAATATGTGTGGTTTTAGCAAAAATACATTATAGTCAGCATGCAACCTTGTACAATGTAAATACAGTGTACTACAGAAAGAGGAAATAGCACACAACAAATCAACTATTCATGAACACGATACGGATACCCATTGTACCCACTATACATTGTGTATCAGTGAAAAAAAAAAAACTTTGGCTCAGTGCGATTTAGCCCTTGAAATACCCCCAAAATCCCTCTGAAATCATAAAAAAGCCCCCCTTATTTGCATAGATAGAGTTCAATGGAAAACATATTTTAGAGTCCTCTTGGCATACAGACAAGCTTACAAAGTAGCCACCGAAAAATGAATTGTAATTTTTTGGTCTGTTATGCATTATATCCCACCCTGCACTTCATAACGTAGCACATGCTCAGCACATGAGTGATATTTTCTGCCTACTATAATTACCGCAAAGCTGCATTTTGCCAAGCACCACTACTAAAGGGTAGGCCTACGCAATGGGCCTAAATATAGCAACACTCGCTCTTTGAAAACAATCAAGTATTTATTGGAACATAATGAAGAAAGCTGCATCAAAATTTAGCCTTGGTATCAGCCTGATGATAATGTCTTTAGGCTTAGCAGGGGAAACAATTTTAAATGTTCACATTTTATTTTCAAGGGCTACTTTTCGAGCTTCTCTACAACATCATAATTACAATTCTGAAATTGTTAACAGAGAACACTAGATACAACATTACAGGGGCTCTTCAGGGGCTCTTTGGGCATTTCAGCGGGCTAAATCACTTTAAGCCAAGCCCAATATGTATTTTTCCACCAGACTCTTTGGAGCAGTGAAAAAAAGAGCACTCGGGGGGTGGGGTGGGCGTGGGCTGAAATAGCCTTGAAACACCTCAAATAGCCGTAAAACTCAGTATTAATTAATAAATCTACAGAATGCTTGTTAAATACATCCATGATTAGAGAATAGCCCTGGAAAAAAATATCCCCACGAACAAGCATTCTGAGACCATTATGTTTTGTTATATTTGTATCATTATGGTAGGAGAATTATATTTGAATGCAAAAGTATAAGTATTTAAATTGCTGAATACATCGTAATTCAGAATTAAATTGTTGAGCAAGAGTCAAATGTCATGCAGTAATGTACATGTTTGTTAACCTTACTAGAAACAGTATGCTAACATTGCTAATTACGATACAAGATTTACACAATGAATATGATATCCCTCCTCTCAATATCAACTGTATCTCCAATTAATGACCAGATGAGATGTAGCCAATAGACAATATAGTTCTTGATTGTAGAAAAGTACAAATGTTACGCATCAACTGCCTGAGACTGAGTCATTGGCACACTTACCCTGAGTATTATGAGTATGCTGCTGCTGATTATGATGACGCTGATTCATAACTGATGATCACTTTCTCACTCAAACCATTGTAGTCTATACTATGACTTTATATGAATGTATGTCCTGATTGTACTGAAATTTGAAAACACCTTATTTTTAATCCAAGACAGTTAAAACAAAGCCATTTTAAAAGGTGATTCAGATTGGTAAATACTGTGTAATCCAGACTGCACTAATGACTAGTCTAAGATGTAGAAAGCTGTTTTACAGGTTATCCTCTCTCCTCCCTTGTATTAAACACCAATCTCCCTCGCATGCAATGCACATCCAAATGATTAATTCCAAGACAGTAAAAGCCAACTCATTTTCTTCTCGCTAGAGACTTGATAGAATACAATGTAATCATTACAATGTAGTGAAAATGAACCATTCAAGTCTGTAGTTGAAGTTTAAAGCTCTGTAACAGGATACTATCCCCTCTCCTCTCCAGTAAAAACCAACCTCTCCCACGTACGATGCGCATCTAAATGATTCGATCCAAGACACAGTCATGCCTATCTATTTTCTTCGGGCTGGTGACTTGATACAATATGATGTGGTATAATCCAGTCTAGATAATGATATGCAAGCTCATTAAATGGGGTATTCCCTCTCCACTCCTCTCTAGTAAAAAACCAACCTCTCTCACGAACGTACCATGCGCATCTAAATGATTCGATCCAAGACACAGTCATGCCAATCTATTTTCTTTGGGCTGGTGACTTGATACAAAATGATGTCGTGTAATCCAGGCTATAATGAGATGCAAAAAAAAGCTCCTTAACGGGGTATTCCCTCTCCACTCCTCTCTAGTAAAAAACCAACCTCTCTCACGAACGAACGATGCGCATCTAAATGATTCGATCCAAGACACAGTCATGCCTATCTATTTTCTCCAGGCTGGTGACTTGATACAATATGATGTGGTGTAATCCAGTCAGTAATGAGATGCAAAAAAAAGCTCCTTAACGGGGTATTCCCTCTTCTCTCCTCTCTAGTAAAAACCAACCTCTCCCACGTACGGTGCGCATCTAAATGATTCGATCCAAGACACAGTCATGCCTATCTATTTTCTTTGGGCCGATGACTTGATACACTATGATGTGGTATAATCCAGTATAATGAGATGCCAAAAAAGCTCCTTAACGGGGTATTCCCTCTCCACTCCTCTCTAGTAAAAACCAACCTCTCTCACGAACGAACGATGCGCATCTAAATTATTCGATCCAAGACACAGTCATGCCTATCTACATGTATTTTCTCCAGGCTGGTGACTTGATACAATATGATGTGGTGTAATCCGGGCTAGATAATGAGGTGCAAAAAAAGCTCCTTTAAAACGGGGTATTCCCTCACCTCTCCTCTCCTCACCTCTCCTGTAAAAACCAACCCTAACTCACGTACGACTCACACCCAAATGACTTGATCCCAGACAGTAAAGACCTATTTATTTTCTCCAAGCTAGTGACTTGGTGACTTGATACAATATAATTGAAACAAGTGCTCAGTGCAGGTTGACTGGCTGGAATGCTCCCCAGGGAATGGAAAACGTGCACTTTGGGTGCTGGATTGATTGATTGCAGAATGCATCCGATGACCAGGATTATAATATCATTGTAAAGCACTTAGAGATAATTATCAATTGTGATAGGCGCTATATGAATTGAATACATTATTATTAGTAGCAGTACATGAACTAATCCAGTCTACATGCAGGAAGCAATATAAACCATGAACCTCTCTTCCGTAGGATGCACATCCAAATAATTTAATCCAAGACAGTCAAAGCCTATTTATTTGCTCCAAGAGCTTGTCTTGATACAGTACTATGATGTAGAGTATTAATCAAGTCTGTACTCAGATACAGAAAGCTCTTTATTAACAGCCCAGTATCCCTCTCGATCCTCTAGTAAAAACCAATGTCTCTCACATGCGACGCATATATAATCCAAATGATTTAATCCAAGCATCCGTGTACTCTAATCTGCAAGATGTAGTTCAAGCAATGTATAATCTCTCTTCTCCCATGTATAACTTCCTCAATTCATCTCTCACGTGTAACATTGTACCATACATCCAAATGATTTAATCCAAGATGGTGCAGGCCTATTCATTTTCTCCTATTAAAGAGACGTGATATAATATGACCCGGTGTGAACAAAGTAACTCATGCCATGTAATCTGCAAGATGTAGCTCGGGGTATCCTCTTTCCTCTCAAAAAATAACATCCTCTCTCACATGTTACATGCATCCAAATGATCTAAACCAAGACAGTGTAGGCCTATAGATTAATTTTCTCATTTAATGAGACATCATATTATATGACACAATATGAACAATAATAAAGCATGCATGTAGTATATTACAAGGTATCTCATGAACTTTCTCTCTCTCTTCTATAGATGGATATCATCCTCTCTCACATGAAACATGCATCCAAATGATTTAAACCAAGACAGTGTATACAAATGTAGGCCTATTCATTTCTCTTAAAGAGACCCGATACAACATGATGCGATGCAAACAAGCTAGGGTATCCCTCCCTCTCCTCGACTACAGATATAAATTATATAAAAATCCCACATCCGCTACAGCCTGCACATTCAAACGGTTTAATCCGTGGTAGATAGTCGAGGCCTAAAAAATGTTCTCCACCCGTATAATATAAAGTCAAGAGACCTGATAAACTTGATATGATACTTTGTACATGTGTACAACCCAGCAGGAGCTTGATAATTGATAATCTACTTCACAAGATGTACACATACTTATAATGAGCAAGCCAGACCTGTACTACAATGTATTTAGCATGTTTCATTGGCCTAATCAATATGCTTTGTAAACATAGAAAAGTGTGACATATTAATAGACTCGCATACTAAAATCTTGAATTGAATGCTATATATCAAAATTTGCTCCCGGCAACCTGAAAGCTTGCAAAACGTTTGCCTGTCCTAGCAACAACATGAAAACGGATGAAAGATGGGTACCAAGAATTGAACTGTATACATAATACTAGGAATTATTTCAAACATCTATAGGAAAACTGACCAGATAGTAGCAATATAAATGTAATTGAGGTAAAATCCTTATTTCTTTGTTCATTTTTCACATTTATTAGGAATGCTCATCATTTTAAGAAAGAGAAATAATACAATATATGTCACACAAAGAAAAATAATAATTACCTGAAATTGCAACTAAATATAAAGATTGAGAAAGTTCTATCAAGGAGCTAGGTTCTATAACAAGTCAATGAAGTCACTCCACTGATGCAAACAGATTTGTACACATGTATGGATGTAGAGTAGAGTACTGTAGATGAAATATTAGGAAATGCGATGTTCAATGTAGTACACCACTCCCACTGTTCTGAATGGCAATAATCAACAGGCGTGCAGTCAACCTAATTCAATTGACAACTGCTCCCTTTTATAAAGCAGTGGCGTTGCGACAGGGGGGCGCGTTGCGACAGGGGGGCGCGTTGCGACAGGGGGGCACGTGGGGCGGGCCTCCCCAATAATTAGACAAAAACATACAAAATACATAAGGGGAAAACCTACAGGAGTAGAAATACAAAATGTACATATAAGCTGTGCCCACACAATAGTTTTGTGGGCCACCAAATCATTTTGTGCCTCCCCCCCCCCCCCCCCCCCCCCCAATCAGTCCAACCACACTTCGCCACTGCTTGTATAAAATATGGTCAAGTACAACAGAGTAACATGTAGACATGCAGTTTACAGACTTTCAAAGGACAAATGTTCCGTCTAGTAGCCAGGGGAAAGACAACGAATAGGAGGGTGGTGGGGGGGGGGGAGGGTCAAAGACAGGTAGATACAATGTACCCCACCATTGGGGCTGGGGGGGGTATAATTCAATTTCCCGCCTTAAAATAGCGCTCTGAAGATTGTATTGTACGTTGAACTACAATATTCAATGAGAAATGAAGGGGAATCTGTAAAATGATTTCAGGGGCTCCTCTGTGGCCATGTCACAATTAGCACCATTGTACTTTTTTGTTCACCAATTGATGTGTGCAGCCTTAATTTGCAAAAAGTTAAAATTGTGTCAATGAAATATATTTTTGTTCTTAGGGGTGGGGATGGGGGAGAGGGGATTCAGACAGCAGAGTAGCTACGGTAGCAAGACTTTCCATGTAGGAGGAGCAATCCTCCCCCCCCCCCCCCCCCCCCCCCATTGGCAATGCCACCAGTCCTCTCAACATCTCATAGGCAAGATGTGATGATGGCTGATACCGTGATGCACACAAATGTAATTTCATTTGACAAATAAACAAATGTGTACAATGCTAGAGTCCTCTCACATCTAAACTGAACACATGATGGACTAACTGATGGTCAAGTACAGAGTATAATGAAAGCATAATGATATCCTGAAAATTGATAATTTAATTAACAAGAATGAGGGATGACCCTGCTTCTTCTGAACAGTTGGTCAGCAGTTGACCATGACTAATGATGGTCCAAGCTCTGTGTCTGCAATGGCAATTATGATTGGGACAAATATATGTGACCTGTCACCACAAACCCGCAATAAAGTCACAATTTGTTCAATATTCTGTGTGGTTTTTTTTCTTCAAAATTGTACAAAATATCAGCTTTCCCTTCAGTTTTGAGTTATCATCTATAGGTCAGTCACAACAACCTTAAATACAATAAGGGTTAGAAATCGAGCAACAACATTGAGTCAATGTTGTTGCTGGATTGTAAGAAATACACGGGGCGGAGGGCGATTTTGCCCCCTAATTTTCAAAATAGCCCCCTGAAATAAGTAGGTAGCCCCTAAAATTACCATTTATAAGGTAGTATCTGAAATATTTTGTGATATTAATCATATTAACAAAGTAGCCCCCTAAAATAAAAAATAAAACATGGACAATAACTAAGAAATCATCAATTTTCTCTGAATTCTCAGCTCTACTCGGCTGAGTTCATATTTCGAGGAAAGAGGTCACATAATATCTACACCACCATGGAAGCCGATACTTACAAGCTACATCTAGGTCACATATTCTAGAAAGAAAGTCACATATGTCTGAGGCTCTGAGCACTGGTATTTCCCTGTTCTGCCCCCACCCCCCACCCCCATCAGTAAGTATACACACATACTATCCCCCTTCAACCATGCCTTCTGCTATGCACAATTTCTGCAATTAAAGATGCAATTCCCAACTATTATCTACTTAAATTGGGAACCTTACATTCATGGTTATGACAGTATACAGCATGACTGTACATCCATTAGTGAGCCATGATATTATTTGTACGCATTCACATAGAGCCCATGTTTCTAGAAATGAAATATATTGGCCTGCATTATCATTTAACCTTGGGTTAAATTGCGTCATCAGACATCATTCTGGCAGTTCATGGGCTAAATTTTCCTCCAGGAGTTTAATTGTGTATTGCCAACAGTGAGTTGAACTTAACCCAAATTTGGCTTAAATGTGGATCTAGGTTTAAATAAACCCTGATCTGAGAATATTGCCTAATGTCAATAAATATCTTTTCACATAATTAAAATTACATAGATTGTAAAATAAAAAACATACATTGTAGTTGAAGAATTATGTGAAATATTAATTTAGTATGATTTCATGCTGACATTTACATGAAATTAACTTCATGTTTTGGACAATAAATACAAAATCTACATGGAATTAAATCTATTTTTGTGTCCAGATGCTTCGCATGCTGATCTAAAAAAAGAGGATTTCCTATCAAATGAGAAGGGGAATCACACGTTCATGAACTGAATAATCTGCATATTAGTTCCAGCATTTGAACTCAGGGTCAATAACAGTGTATCCATGCATGTAAATCAGGTCTGGTCACTGCGATGTGTATAACGTGCGTGGACAGAGTCAGTGACAAAAATGAAAGGGATCTAGTAACTTTGTTGACATGTGCAAAAAGTGACGAATGGTTGATACAAAATGGTACTGTTGTGATCAGATATGTCCACCACATAATGTGTGAAAATTTCATGTTAAATGGATGTTATATGGCCGAGTTATGAGCGAAAATGCAAAGTGATAGTCACTAACTCATTGCACCGACTTTGTACACAGTTATGACTATCCAGTGAATAGTTAAAAATCCCAATACTTAAATTGTAAATATCTTTTTAACAAAAGGGAATTTTTGAAAAACCCAAACCTGTCCCATGCTTCTATTGTGGATACGGATACAACAATGTATGAGAGAACCGCTAGAGTTCCAAGTAAGTTTGAGGATTTGGACAATGTTACTAGATCCCTTTAATGCACATGGGGGCACAGAACATTTTAGCCCCCAAAATGATAAAAAGAGCCACCATAAATGCCAACAGAGTTCAATGCAAAATACATTTTACAGTGCGATTTTCATGCATGTAAAATCAGGTCTGGTCAATGTAATGTGTATAATGTGTGTGGCCAGTGTCGGTGACAAAAAATCAGCGCACAGGGTAAAATTAGCCCCCAAAAAGATTTTAAAAGCCCCATAAATTTTAATAGAGTCCAATGCAAAACAAATTGTACATTCAGGTGAGCTGGAAAAGTAGCCAATGTACAGCCACGGGGCAAGTAAAAATTTATGTCGGGCAAGTAAAATTTCATAAATTGTCTAGTTTGCTTGCCCAATCGGGCAATTTATATTTGTGTTCAACTACACAGGCAGAATGTAATTCGTACATGTGAATCTCATCTAGAAGTAATTGGGCAAGTAAATTCTCTCAATAGGCCAATACAAATTTGAACATTTATAATGATTTAACTTGCCCGAGTGGGCCAGTAGAGAAAAAAAGTTAGTGTGGAGGCTTGGTTTACATAACATAACATATATACAGGGAGACATTATACAGGAAGTATGCATTGAAATCATTGTCAACAGGACAATAGTGGTCAGAACAGTGAATGTTTCATATCCATGGACCATAGCCAAATGGAATGTAAGCCAGCTCGGGTAAAATTAACAGGAAATACATTTTTAGTACAAGATAAATACAGTAGCCTATACTATATAGTAATTTGATCCTCTTCCTGGGTATACACGCTACATAATGTACAATCCAAGTTACTATCAAAAGTAGGTTTACCTGATTACATCCTTGTCAAATCAATACTACAAGCAAAACCAAGATTTTCAAAAATACTGTTGAGAAATATGATTTTCTTTTTTTATATTTATGTTTTTAAATTCATTTATCAAAAATAAACAAATCAAACATTTGATATCCATTTTAAACTTTTGATCATAATAAAATTTTACCTCCAAAATTCATACTAAAATTAAACATTTATTACATATATCCCTAAGGGTAAAACTTTTTTTGCTTCCCCCATGTTTTATTGCCTTTTGCCTTTATGGTGTAGTTGCATCACACTAAACCTTTTTTAGATGCAAACTGCGACGCAATTAGCAAATGGCCAATTTAACAATTCAGTGCTGTTCTGAATTTGATGATTCATGTATGAATCACATTCAAATGGATATCATTTAGCTCAATCACCAATAGATGAACAGATGCAGATTATTTAAATACATGTGTTTGTGTGTCTGCGTGTGTGTGCATGTGTGTATAAATGTGTGTGCATGTGTGTATAGATGTGTGTGTTTGTGTGTGTGTGTGCTTGTTTGAATGCATACATATGTGTGTAAACATGAATGTGTGTCAACACATAAACACAATGATTACCTATGCCATTTTCATTTTTAATTATTTTTTGTTCCCATAATATACCTTACGTTTTCACTGTTATATCATAAATGTTTGTTTCTTTTTCTTTGCATACAAGTTGGCCTCAAATTAATGAATGGCTTAACAAATGATCACATAAAACAAAAAGAAAAAAATCGTCGTCACAAGGACAATCTGACTTACATGTAGGAACAAATCCTAATGGCTATTTTCTAAATTTGCCTTTTTTTAACAAAATACCCTAAAATACTGTACTTTACACTTTCTGTCATGTTGTTGTTGTTTTTGGAATGCTCACCATTAGGGCTTGGCGGTCCCTGCGAGGAGAAGAGTTTTCTCAACGCCTTCTCTATGCTCAGCCGATGGTCCATCTTGGCCTAATCAATGTCTCCGACAACGACGAGGAGCTAATAACACCCACATGTAATGCAATATCCAGGGGGATTCCTTGTTTTGCACAAGATTAGTGCGCTAGACAGCGAGTAGAGAGCAAATTCTTGCCCAGCGCGGCGGGCGAGAAATAACCAAATAGTGGGTGCTTCAGTAACAACATCCAGGGGGATTCCTATTTAGGTCTCCTTCGGAACACGTCCCTTTAAATACTCCGAAGAGCACACGGTATTGAGGGAAGACAATCCCTCACCCTCGTGCAACGGGCAGAAAATGACCAAATGTTGTGATCCGTCGATGCGGGGGAAATCTCCTCGCTGGCGAGATTCCTTAATTACATGGAAATGTATTCGGTGTCTGGCTGACGCGTAGGGGCAAATAATGAGTCCTTATTCGCATTTTAGTCCTCCCGACGATAGAGTGTGAGGTTTCTTCACGCGGGTTGGCAGCGGTGAATTCGTGTTGTTGCATCACAGCCGAGACTTCCTGCGCGCTTTTATTCCGTCCTTTTTTTCCTGATGAGCCGTTTATCAATTTAGAGCAATTATGAAGGGCAGGGGAAATTCGTTCACACCGATAATTCATTCATGGCTGTAAAAGTTGCTCCGAGACATGATCATATTGAACTATCAAATCAAACAGGTTCGATGAATCAGAAAAAATGACAAGATATCAACTGCACTCAGATGCACTACATGTCCCTGTATGCCGCACAGGCCAGCCGTGAGCAAATATGAACAGCAAGCAATTATAAACTCTCACACTGATTGTGCTAGTGCACAGAGAATGAGAGAGGGGGGGAAAATAGGGGATAAGGCAACAGAAGTAGTGAGAATATGACCAAGGCCAAATTGAGAAGGGGATATAATAATGCTGCTTCGTTACAAGGGCAAGCAGACGACGACCGTGTGACGCATGATGAGCCAACGAATGGATTGCCTCCGAATAATTAACACAGATTTTAAGTAGACACAAATTTCCACTGAGCGCTAGAAATGTAGAATTGTTCATATAGAAAAGATCCCTCGTAAATATTTACTTTCAGTGAGAACACACGACAAAACGATATCTCTTCAGAGACTTGTCAGAGTTATAATCCAAGCCAAAAGTAATTTTCCAGATTTCAGAAAGCGCAACACCTCAAGTAATTGTAAGTGATACTTGATATATAAATAAACACTCCCACATGAATTGTTGGGATTTCAAGCCGGGGAAATAGATGTACAGGTAGAGCAAAAAGTAGGAATCGACTTAAAAACTGGCACACTTGAAATCCAGGATTATTTATCGTCCATCCTACACAAGTATCATTACATGGGCTGATACCATTTAGTTCCTGGTATTCACTCTTTAAAGAAAGTCTGCAAAATGAATGAGTTTGTGCTGAGCATTAAACCATGCTCGCTGCATAAGCAATCCACAATGATATTAAGCACACTTTTTGTATTTAAATGTGGTATCCGAGCATACTGCAGCGTTTTAACAAAAAAGCACCGTTTCAAAAGCACATGTTAATATGATTTGCGTCCAATTTGTAATCCTTCAAATATCCGGTTCATTAGGAAAAACAAGAGGCTGGATTTACCGTGTAACTGTGGCATACCATTTACACGCTTCATAGGGAGACATAACGTAAACCGTGCCCACTGCATGTAAAAAGTTTGTATTGGCTCGCCGCTATCTGCACTATACTATCTCCGTCCTATTTCCTGTACGCTTGCAATTTATACAGCAAGTTACAATGTACAACCCTACAGCTTTTCTTTTTTGTTTGTTTGTCTTTCTTTTTGTTTTTTACATCCTTTAATAATCGCAATCTTTTCCTTTGTTGTGTTCATGCCAAACATCCATGGATTATGCATGGCTGATAATTGATCCTGTCCTCCGAGGGACTGTTCCTACCAGCCAATTAACCCCTTTCCTACTACTACTCCTACTACTTAAAGAGTGGTCACACTGAACACGAATCCCCACAAATAGACCCACGAATGCAGTACGAATTGGTACAAATCAATGGCAAGCCGTTTTTAACATTTATTCCT
Source organism: Echinarachnius parma (assembly GCA_037951105.1). Classification (NCBI taxonomy): domain Eukaryota; kingdom Metazoa; phylum Echinodermata; class Echinoidea; order Clypeasteroida; family Echinarachniidae; genus Echinarachnius; species Echinarachnius parma. Next base: position 218,787 of record JBAMJV010005426.1, read on the forward strand.
ATTTCTTGATATCAAGAATTCAATTCTTGATATCAAGAAATCAAATTCTTGATATCAAGAAATGCATTCTCGATATCAAGAAATGCATTCTTGATATCAAGAAATACTTTTCGGTATTGGTAATACTTGATATCAAGAAATAAACTAATTCAATTATTGATATCAAGAAATAGGAATAGATGTTAAAACGGCTTGCCATAGATTTGTACCAATTCGTACTGCATTCGTGGGTCTATTCGTGGGGATTCGTGTTCAGTGTGACCACTCCTTAAAGGCCAGGGGGATGTTTCACAAAGATCCCAAGTCGAACTTCACATTGAGTTGGACTTTTAAAAATGTATGGAAAGCCATTAGTTCCTTTGTAAATTTGTTGAACGAGTTCTTCAAAAATGCCTACAATTTTTTGAAAAATCGTTTACATTTTTCTTTTATCAAAGATGCTTCATAAATGTATTATTGTTGTGAAATTGTGTGGCAAGATTCATATATTTGCATTTGAGCTTTTGAATATATATGCTTAATTACGAAGCTACAAATGGCTTTCCATAATTTATAAGTCCAACTTTGTGTTAGGTTTGACTTGGGATCTTTGTGAAACACTCCCCTGGTCACATATCACCGGATAGCATAAACAAGACACCCGACGGACACCAACATTTTCAATCCGTTTGTCTCCGTTCGAATGCACTTCTTGTCAGGCGATGTTCGTTGAGATCCAGCAGTAGTGTTTTGTACATGAAGCAATGGAGACGACTTTCACCACCGGATAATTTGATTTCGAAAAATGTTCTATCCGTCGGGCGTCCGTTAACGATATCCGGTGATATGTGAGCAGGCTTTAAAGCACCATATGTACCAGAGAACAATGCGAACATGACACAGGGATGTGTAGACTGTAGTAGTAATGGAACCCCATTCACACGGGCTAAAGTGTATCAAATGATACATGCAAATTCATGAAGTTGGTATGACTACTCAAAGAATTCCAGTGTCTGAAAAGTTGTATCGTTAAACGCTGTATCGTTAAAGGGTACCATCACCCAAAAATAAAATTCTTATAAATGAAAGGTAACATCTTTAGTAGTCCATTCCATCAACAAGTTCACAAAAATATGTTTCCAGAAAAAAAATATATATACCATTGGAAAACGCATCACCATTCTAAAGCATGCGTTCATGGGTCTGCATTTACGAAGACTAATTTGTCCAGAGCGAACGAATCGTCCAGGATACTATTGTCTCCAAACATACGCGTGAATAGCATTGGCGCACTCGCAAATGTTTGGCCCGTACGGAACCAGGAAATAATAGTGGTTCCGGAAGTGGTGGTAATTAATTGCTTTGTTTATGAATTACACAACCCTTTGCAAAATGTTGGGAATCTAATTGATATCACAAAACGGTACCAAAATAAATAATTATGTGTTGTTCTTTGGTCCCCTTTAATTGCTTTTTGTCAAATGCGTTTCGTCAAACGATCCCTTTTTTAGTGTTTCAAAAGTACATTATACTGTCATATATGACTCTGAGGCAGTGTGAGAACAGTATTTAAAACGCATATTAAAGCTGTGTGTGAACATCATTTCTTTCAAATGCACTACGTATAAGTAGAGGCACGGATTTTCCGCGATCGCGGAAAATCGCGGAAAATCGCGGAATTTACCATTTGAAACGGAAAATGAGTTCTCAAACGGAAAATCGCGGAAAACCTCTTTTTCCTCAAAAATTCATATTTTGTAGTAGAAAACTATCAGAAGAAAACAAATGACAAAAAAAGTACAAGAAAGACGATGTCGAATGCAACTTACAACGACAAGAAATCCGCTGCGTTTATTATGACAGCCGATCTAGCGCGCGGTGCGGCGAGTACGGCATACGATCGACGTCGTAGACTAGCTACCCCGGCGCGCCCCGGCCCCGCAGCTAGCTGCTATATCAGTCAGAGCTGCGCATACCATGTCACCCATGTACGTAATATTAATACTGCACATGGATTAAACGATTCTCAAACGTTGACATCCAGTCCGCCCTCTATTGGTACAGCCCGCCATATCACTCGTTTACTTTGCGTGCAGGTTATGGGTCTCATTTCTTACGCGAGATATCCATCCGCCGGGAATTGGGGAATTCCCCAATTCCCGGCGGATGGATATCTCGCGTAAGAAAAAAGACCCGATAAGCTGCACGCAAAGTATATAAGTGAAGTGTTAGTGTTGACTTATTCGTGTCGTTGTACTGATATGATGTAAGCTTCAGTACACATGCAGGTTCGAGGAGTTAGAAAATGTTCGAGATATAATCAGCGCACACGTGTATAACAATTACTTCCGCGTTCGTTCCGGGGTATATACTACGGCTTTGGTAATGGTACGGAATTCGATTACGACACGACGTCACCACACGCTGATAGTGATACGTATGAAAGCTTGAAGTTGAAGCGAGAGAAAAATCGGTAAATCATGATTTTACCATACTCATTGAATTTTGTATAGAGTTTGATGGTAAACAGAATTTGCAGTTTTTCACATGTACAAAGTCTATGGCAAAACGGAATTTCCGTTTTTCAGGCAGGTAAAAACGGAATTCCCGATTTTCTGAAACGGAAAAGGCCTTTTTTTGAAACGGAAAATCCGTGCCTCTATATAAGTGGGCAGCGCTTATGTGCACGCTCTCCTTGTATGACCTATGAAACGTTCCCATGTTACGTCATGTAAATGTCACACATTTTTACTTCATCTTTAGGCAAAATTTATTTCATAATTTTTTGGGGAAAGGTCGACAGAGCCATAGTGTTAAATGGAGACATACATGTAGGGGCATATGCCCATGTGACGTCCTGTACATGTATGCATCCCACAAAACTTTAAAACTACAACATACGTAAGATTTGTTGTGTCTGAAACAGTGAACAAAATACACGGGGGGCTCCGGGCGCATTCACCCCTGAAATGCCAAAAAGAGCCACCAAAAATCATAAAATAGCCCCCATAAATTTGCATCTAGAGTTAAATGCAAAAAAACAATTTTAAAGTTGTTATTTTCATGCAGGAAAGTTTAAAAAGTAGCCCCCGAAAAATAAATATTAATTTTGTCCCTGGTCTGAAAGCAGCGGAGGTACGTACATGTGCCTAGTTAGGAATAAGGGAGTTAATGACGGACATAAGGCTTTGGTAGCGAGGGCTAATTAAGTCAACTTCCCTCAAGGCCCAAGGGGGTTGTTATCTTTCCATTGTTTCTTTTGAAAACCATTTCCTTTTTTGTTTTGTAAACATGATACTCGTGCCAGGAGAATGACAATCTGCTGCCAAATTTGTTCCCCTTCGCCCTCTTTTATGCATTTTTTTTTTTTTTTTTGTGGTAAAAGACAATTAGGATTGAATAATGCAATTCTCAACATCTGTTACCATAGAGATTCGGAAGGAGCAAAACATTGTACTCTAAGTTGCTATTACATGCTTTTTGTAGAGTCATGTCTCTTTCACAGAATATTGTTGGCCGTAGTTTAATCTTTTAAAATGATGAATATAAAGTACAAATAGTTGAAGTATTCTCATTTTCAAACAATCTTTATACAAACTTATGATAATAAGAGCAGGTATGAAATTATAAAACAACAGTACGCTTTAATACTATATATCTATCATTTGCTCAATTTCATTTATTTCCTAAAAATATAAACAGAGGATTACAGAAGTTGCATTATGAGGTGTTTCAGTACCCACTGGCCCGGGACAACAGAATATTAGCTTTGGGCTAATGGCATACTTTTTAATGTTTTCCTTTGTTTGGGGCTAACAGATGCATGTTTCCTGCCACTGAAATGTAATAAACTTAGATATTACCCAATGGGGCAACAACAGAACAAAAAATGTAATTTCTAGCATTGCATGATACAGTGTACACAGCGCACACATTATGCCAAAAATTAAATTATAATATAAGTTTTCCTAACTTCCTTATATGGGCATAAAGATTGGTACAATGTAGGTATTATCTGATTTGCGATTGTAAACACTCATGCACATTAACCTCAAATTGCTTTGTACAGTTGTAGCGTACACTGTACAATAATACAGTCAACACTTAGCACCCTTTGGTATGGGGGATGATGATCCACTATGCTGACTATTCGGAAGTTCCCTATTATCGCCCGATGACTAGCTCTTTTTCATTGGGGGCTTCTTTTCTACTGAATTATTTCCTCATTTTGTCACAAATCGTCGGTTGGAAAAAGAGAAGGACACTGAGTCACATTTTGTTTGTACTTTTAGAGACAATCATGTTAAATAAAAGTTTAGAAGCTTTGTGTAAACCAAATTTGTCATATTTTTTCCTCGATGAATATTCCCCTTTTTTTGGTACTGTCCCTGATTTTTATTATTGCATAGAACGCTTTTATAGAGGAAAATCCTTAAATTGGCAACACATTGTCATAATACTGAAAAGTGACTTCAAATAGATTCATATTTTCATACCTAAAATAAATAGTCCTGCTTGCATCTCTCCAAAACATGTTGCAATACAACTAGACCTAAATATGTCATAAATGCAGGTCACCAATTTGGCAAGTTAATGGCGGCGGACATCTCATATTTCTAAATGCACCAAAAGCCAAATTTTGCCGAACGACCTATTTCCAATTTATCTACTCCACATACATACATTGTGTAATAATGCAAGCAAGCTCGCAGAAGGAAAACACATAATGCTACATGTACAGTACATGTATATCTATGTTTCCAGTACAATGCACTTGTAACCAAATTAATTATACATGCGTTTATTCTGAACGTTATGCTTTATCATTTTTAAACACAGACATGTGAAATAATGCAACAAACTTCAGAAGGAACACAAAAAGATACAGTTCATGTACATGTAGATATGAGTATATCCAGAACAAAGCGCGACCAAATGAAATGCATTTATTCCAGATGTTATGCTTTATACTCTACATGTTCAATAATGCAACAAGCTCGCAGAAGGAAACACATATATAACTATGTACATATGTACAATATCGATCTGTGTTACAATGCACAACCAACCAAATTAATTATTTTGTTGTAAACTAGTACGCATTTAGTCCAAATGCATAATATGCTTTATACTCTGCAAGTGCAATAATGCAATAAGCACAAGCTCCAGTAGGAAACTACATTTGTTCATCTATAGATCTATGTCACGCGTACAATGTGCAACCAAATCAATTTTATATATTATGCATTTATTCGAAATGCCAAGCTCACTTGGGGCTAAGAAGGCACCTAGGAAACTGGGTAATGACTCATCGTTATCTTCTTTCATCTCTCCCCCCCCCCCCCCCCCCTCCATCTGTGTCTTTCACTCTCTCTCCCTCTAGAGGCAGAGTATAACAATTTACATGGTTACTGGAATACTGCACTTGAACTACTTTTCTAGAAAATTACTATCTCTGACCCCCTCTTGAATTATAGTTCTCTTCTATTTTCATATCAACTTCTTCCTCCTCCACCACTACCATCTCTCCGTCTCTCCTCTTCCTTTTAACGTTCTCCTCCTTCCTCTCTCTCTCTTCCTTCCTATCTCATTTCCTCCTACTTGTCTCACTCTCTCCATCTTTCTCTCCTGCTTCTTTCTTTATTTGTCTTACATAAATAGAGTTCTGCAATATCGTAACTTATAAATTAGATTTGATAAATAAAGATGACTTTTGCATGTCTTTTTAAATGCCTTTCTTTCTCTCATCCAACATTCTATCTATCTTTCTCTCTCACTTTCTCATAGGGTACATGTATCTCACCATAAATTTTCTCCTCCTTACCTCTCTATTTCTCTATTGTATCGCATATTTCTGTCTCTCTTCTCTTTCTCTCCCTCTCTCCTCCTCTATCTTTCTGAAGATTCTTTTCCTCCACATCTAAAATTGCTAAAATACTGTACACTATTAAAAAATGGCACATTGGAAGTACCAGCTACAGAAGTCTCCCTCTCTCTCTCTTCCCCTCTCTTTCTTTCTGTCTTCCTTTCTCACCCACTTTCTCACAAGGTGCGGACATAATCGACCCTGCAGAGAGATGATTCACATTACCATGGCAACGATGTGACACAAGCACCACCATGGAAATCATCAGGACAGTGGGAGGAAGTGGCCAACGAAGAAGGTGACATCGGCATCATGGATGTATCACAGAATGTGTCAACTTTGCACATATTCAGGGGCTCTACAAAGTAACCCACTTGCCTACTTGCCCGGGCCCACGGGGCAAGTGAAATTCACTTGTGGGCAAATTACAATTTCTGGTCAGTTGCTTGAAAGAGATGCAATCGATTGCAAAGTTGCAATTAATTGCAAGTCAGAACATTTTGCGCATTTGAACCACTCAGATGTGCGCATTTGGTCACATGATCGGACTTACAATTAATTGCAACTTCACAATCGATTGCATGATCTCTTTCTGCAACGGGGCCCAGGGCAGGTAGTTTGTATCCAAAGTATGGAGAAATACTGTTTAAATTGTACAAGATTTTGTGAATAAAATTGTTAAATAATTGAAATTTTATTTCTCAAGTTTTCTGATGTTAATAAATCAGTTCACTTGAATTATGTTTAGAATAATGACAAATTGAATGATCTTTTCCTATATATATAATACAATAGGGCAAGTAGCATTGATTTGGGGCAAACACTTTACTTTGGAACTTGCCCAACTGGGCAAGTAAGAAAAGACAGGTAATATACATGTACATAGCCCTGTACAGTTAAACAAATTGATTCTCGATATCGCCCATTGGCAAAAAAAACACCTTACCTCTATATCACGATGACACTGACGCACGCCAACGTCTTCAACTTGTTTGTGTGTTTACCTTCAATAATAGGCTACTTAAGTAAATAATCAGGCCAGGATGCATGGCAACAGCGCTTATAATCCTCCCACCAAAATATTAATCCAACAGCTGCCTTAGTTCAACACTCGGTGGGTGTCGCTATATTAGGAAAGTGATTTTAATTAGGATCTTCCAATGCACTATATTTGGGTTGCTAGTCACTTTGATTATAATTGGTAATCCAGAGTGCTGTATCTACGTAAACATTTTTTCAAAGCGCTGGCTCAAAATATTCAAGGCAACCAACATCTTAGAACTAGTTCTTAGTTGTTAAAGGGATAGTTGAGTGTTGGTATAGGGGGGCACTTCACAAAATATTTTTTTGTGAGATAATGAAAAACTGACTGTCAAATTTGAAAGAACATACAATTTTAATGACAGAATAAACTTTATTTGAACAAAATCGGTTCAGAAATGGCTGAAATATCCATAAACATATTTTTATTCAAAAATTCTTCACCAGGGGATATTTTGACTTTTTAGAAAAAAAATTTAAAATGCTTAAAGACTACTTTGAAAAAAATCTGAATAGGTTTTTAAACAGTTGTTGATGATATCTCTATTGAATCATTATTTTAACAAAACATTAAATGCACAATTTTGTATGAAAATGGGTAAAACCAATTATTTTTTTAGAGAGCGCCCTCTTGAGTTGTAACGGCTCTTTTTGAATGATAACAGGGGTTTTACTTCTAAGTCGTTTGTAATTGTGTATACTTTTCGAGCATGGTGAAGTTATAACTATTATTTTGTACCGTAATGGTGCAGGTTTTGGTTACTAAAGTTAAGTTTGACCAATACTCAACTATCCCTTTAAAGGGATCTGGTAACTTTGTTGACATACATGTGCAAATTGTGATGAGTGGTTGATACAATGAATCTTGTTGTTATCTGATATGTCCACTGGGTATTGTGTGAACATTTCAAGTTAAATGGACGTTATATGGTTATGAGCAAAGATGCAAAGTGATATTTACTAACTCATTGCACTGACTTTGTACACGGTTATGACTATCCAATGGATAATTTAACATCTGAACACTTCAATCGTGAATATCTTTTTAACGAAAGGGAAATTAAAAAACCCGAAACCTGTCATGCTTCTATTAATACGAATACAACAAGGTATGAGAGAACCGCTAGAATTCCAATTGGATTCTGAGGATTTGGACAATGTTACTAGATCCCCTTAATTTTTTTATTTTTTTATTCTCCAGACTGTCATCTGATCATGTAAGTCTTGTTTGCATGATATTATAAATAGATACTACATGAACTGACTTCTGTACAAAAGGCTTGGATAGAGACTAGCTTAATCCATCAAGGGAACGCCAGTTTGAGTTTTGCTATCTACGAAGGGCTATAATTGAATAAATAAAAGGAGAAAATAATGTTGTACAACTTCCAACTGGCTTGAATGGAGACTGGTTTGAATTATCAAGGTAACGCTAGTTTGAGTTTTGGTATCTACGAAGGGCTATAAATGTTGAAAAAAGGGAGAAAATAATATTATACAACTTCAAAAAGAATTGAATAGAGACTGGCTTGATCCATCAAGGTAATGCCAGTATGAGTTATGCTATCTACGAAGGGCTATAATTGAATAAATAAAAGGAGAAAATAATATTGTACAACTTCCAAAAGGCTTGAATGGAGACCGGTTTGATCTATCAAGGTAACGCCAGTTTGAGTTTTGCTATCTACGAAGGGCTATAATTGAATAAATAAAAGGAGAAAATAATGTTGTACAACTTCCAAAAGGCTTGAATGGAGACTGGTTTGATCTATCAAAGTATCGCTAGTTTGAGTTTTGCTATCTACGAAGGGCTATAAATTATAGAATAAAAGGAGAAAACAATGTTGTACAACTTCAAAAAGGCTTGAATGGAGACTGGTTTGATCTATCAAGGTAACGCTAATTTGAGTTTCGCTATCTACGAAGGGCTATAAATTTTAGACTTAATGGAGAAAACACTATTTTACAACTTCAAAAAGGCTTGAATGGAGACTGGCTTGATCCATCAAGGTAACCCAGGCCTTGACAGGAAGCGCCATCAAACGAGGGGAAGCGCGTCATCGTACGGGTTATCAAAAAGGGTCAGCCGTGGTTCTGCTTCCCTCATGCGACTATCGGTTACGATGCAAGGGCGAGATTACGCAGAGTCGCAGACCCCTCTGCTACTGTGCGTTGGTTAATTCCTTGAATAGAGGGACCCTAGGGAAAACCTGGATAATTTGTATATTTCTTCCTGCACATATTTCAATACACAAATGTCACTTTGAGTTTGAGCATGTTCACACATTTGAAATGTATTGTATTATTTACAAGATCCACAATGTACTAGTACTTGCAAAAAGTGGATGCCTAGAGAAAGGCGTTTCTAGAAATGGTTATCCCTTGGATAATTTGTATTCCTACCTGAGCATATTTCAATACACAAATGTCACTTTGAGCATGTTCACACATTTGTAATTTATTATATTATTTACAAGATCTTGTTTTTCGCTAAATCAAAAGTGGATGTCTGGAGGAAAGGTGTGTCTAGAAATGGTTATCCCTTGGATAATTTGTATTTCTACCTAGATGCATATTTCCATGTACACAAATGGCACTTTGAGCATGTTCACACATTCACAATGTTCACACATTCACAATGTATTGTATTATTTACAAGATCAGCAATGTAGTAGTTTTTGTTTTGCTCAGTCAAAAGTGGATGTGTAGAGGAAAGGTGTTTCTAGAAATAATAATAATGTTTCAATTTATATAGAGCCTAATCTTGAGAGCAAGATTGAAAAAAAATCTGAAAAAATCTGAAATGAAAAGTGTGCGCGAAGTCCCTTACCTTAGGCCGCGCCGCGCCGGGGTTCAAGGCTCGATGCAGCCGTGTCACTCGGCGGTGTGCATGCTGGCGGTATGCATGCTAGCGCTAGCGCTACGGGTATTAGGTATAGCTAGCACAGTACAGGCGCGCGTTCGTTCAGGTGTGCGAGTTCCGCATGTGCTAAATACGAAATTGAACGTTATACACTGTAGCACTCGATATGTCATCAAAAATATGCTAAACCATGGGTGCTAATACTCAAAATAATCGGAAATTAGAAATTAAAAATAAGCGGAAAATGAAGATTGATGTTTGAGGTAAAAAGTCGGAATTCCGCAGAAAATCGGAGGTGAAAATCGGAGGTCTCACACCCCTGCTAATGATTGATAATCATCTCTTATCGCTTTACAATGATTACCCCTTGGAGCGTGTTCACACCACGCCATGTATTACCACATTTGAAATCCATAAATCTTTTCAGAGGTATCCTCTGCAGGCATGACAAATTGAACAAACCGACTAAGGAGTGTCTGAAAAGTTACTAAAAAAATAGCTTAAAACTCTACGTGACCAGAGCAGTGAAAAAAATACACAGGGGGGGTCGGGGCGAATTTCGACCGCGAAATGTCAAAAAGAGCCCCCGTTAATTCTCAGAGTTCAACGCAAAACAATTTTTACAGTGCAATTTCATGAAGGCAAGTTTGAAAAGTAGCCCCCGAAAAATGAATTTCAATTTATTTTTTTTCCCCCCTGGACCCCAGCATGATTTCAGGAAAAGCTTGAATATTGGCACGATCCCTGATTAAAGTCAGGGAAAAGCAAATTATTAGAGTGTTCTACCAGAAACTCTATCTGTGTAGAATTAGATGTAACAATGTACATCTTGCACATCATACAAGTATTGAAATGATATCAATAAATTATGATCGCTTGGCACTTGTAAACAAGGAAGTCATACCTAGGAACGCAGCTGGAGCCATCGACATAAACTTTCGTAAAGCTTGGCATAGCCAAAATTACTTGCACTTTCATTCAGAATCACAGGTACTGGAGACTATTAAGGGCAATTTAGCCCCTTATAACTATAGAACGGTGAAAAAATACATGAAGGGACAGGGCGATTTTGCCCCCAAAATGCCCCCAAAAGAGCCCCTAAAAGACATAAAAGAGCCAACTTATTTGCATCCATAGAGTTCAATGCAAAACAAATCTTAGAAGGCTATTTTCATACAGACAAGCTTGAAAAGTAGCCCTCCAAAAATAAATGTTAGAATATATCTCCTAAAAAAAACTATCCTTGGATTTCATTATATATATATATATGATTTATTGTATGGTCTGGCTAGAAATTCAACAAATTAAGTGCAAAGGACCGAACCCTTTCTCCTTCAAATTATGCAGTACTAACTACAAAGAAAAAAAAATGCACTTTCATTTTCAGAGACAGAATCTTACTTCTGTTATCCTTTCATTCTTTGCCCATAAAACAAAACTACATTATCTGCTACTTTTGAAAGGGTATTTAGTGTTTACTTATTAAATATATATTTTTTTATTAAATGAAGACTATGTGCATAGCAAGATGATGAGCTACACGTTACTACAGGGAAGGCAAGGCAGGCATACACATCCACTATATGTGTACATCAAACATCCATTATTTGTACTGACTTACAATTATGTTCCAGGGGCAGATATCACATTATAATCACATTCATTCATAAGCAAATTTTTGTAGAACCTGCACAAAAAAACAGGAGTATCGTAAACCAGGTGGGTTTGGCCAAAAGTATTCATCAAATCTTGATCTAGTTATAATTATTCAGCGCGTGTTCTTGGGGCAACATGAGGATTACACCGAGTCAACATTTAAGGGGAAAACTTTAGACAGGTTATGGAGCAAAAGAACAACTTTTTTTCCAAAGTCACGCTGGTTTTATTACTGCAACTTTCCAGTGTATTTAGTAACAAATTTAGAAGCATAAATTGTTCTAAGCTAAATTAACAAGCACCAGAAATTAAACTTACCAGTGTTTTTAGTGCCATGGCCATCTTAAGAAAGTTGTAACAAGAATGAAGATAAAAGTCGCGCGACAGAAATTTTCCGACTACTCTCCAAGTTGTGTCAATGTAATGAAGTGTAACAGCGACTTAAGCGCAGCAAAAAATAAAAAATGCATTGAAAATTGAACTTACCACTAGTGTATGTGCCATGGCCATCTTAAGGAAGTTGTAACAAGAATTGAGATAGAAGTTGAGCCGCAGCAATGTTCGACTACTCTCCAAGTTTATGTCAATGTAATGTACTACTATACTCTGTGTGTGGGTGGCAGCTTAATTGCCCTCCAAAAAGGCATTACACGTACATGTATGTACTTGTAGTTAGGCAATTACACTTTGTACCTTATTATTAAGCAGCAGGAATAGTTTTGAACCAGATACACAATCTTTGAACCGCGCAAATACCAATTTTGGCAATTTACACAAAATCTTTACAAATAGCCTCAAAAAAAAAACACTCCTCGTACCGTGCAAATACAATTAAATCTTATTTGCTTCCAGGTTTTAGCATTGAACAGTGGTCTAAACTCCATAAGTTATCATAGCATGCCATGTATTTGCTATAAAAAAAATCTCATGTCAGTGCATATTCCAAATGCGTTCATGCAAATTTCACAAAAGAGACAAACTCGGGGAATTCCCCCAATTGTTAATAACTCGGTGGCCAGGGATGGAACACAAATGAGAATCCATTGTAAAAGACTCAACTAGAAAATCCCCAAAATTGTTGATACATTTAATATCGTGAGGTAGTAATAACAAGGTAGCAATGGATGAAGAAAAAAAGTGAGAAGTTATAATAATGGAAGCATTCTTTAATAGGAACAAAAAACTACATGAATTTGAAGAAAAATGAGTTTGGACCAAGAGATTTTGGTTTACAATTCGACCTGGAAATTTAAGTTGAAATTTAATACACCACTGACAAATATTTGCAAACACAGATTTTTTTCAACGTAGATTACTGAATTATCCATGACTGTAAAATGGGGGTTTCCTGAGTCGATCTGGGCAACAGAAGGTCGGGAGAACCAAACAAGTTATGAACTATGCATTTAACATTTTTAAATCCCTAAATTGGCAACACACTATCAATATCTAAAATCGCTATATTATATCATTAAAATTAGCAACTTCCAAATTATATTCTTTTGTTCATGGAATGTAATAAGTACAACTTTGGACCTATAAATAGTTGGAAATTTGATGGATAAGCAGAATGTTGATTGATTCTGCCTAGGACCTTTTCTAGTCTTTTTTGGATCAAGTATTAACAAAATACGAGCTTCAACTATAGGTTTCTATTTTAGTCAAGTTTATCCAAACATTCAGAATTTTGCAATAGAGCAATTCTAAGTAAAGGATCACAGTAGTTTGTAATAAATCATAATGGGTAATTTAGTCCCCCCCAAAAAAGATCCTAAGATCCCCATTTAAACAAAAATAATAGTAATAATACTAATAATTTAATAATAATAATGAGCACCATATACAATGTATTCTAGAGTTCAATGCAAACAAGTTTAAAGAAATAAAACTGTTTTGAAAACAAGCCACTGAAATAAAAGTTGTATATACATGTACATGTAGTCTGCTTCCTCAAGTTCAGTACTAAAATCCAGGTTTCATATGACAAAAGGGCATTTCATGGTTGACAGATTCAACAAATAAAATGGTTGTACATGTATGAACAAACTATTTTTTTTGAAATTGCCTTGCATTGATTGCATATCTCACAAATCCTTTTCTACTGAAAGGGAACATTTAATCAACAGATTTGGAAACTTTTCTTTACGTAGTTCCTGTTCACACCCAAATAAAGCAATAAGGGTTTTCCCCACTAAATTCCATACCTTTATTCCAAACACAACTTAGTTGAGAACATTATGCAATCTATATATATAAAGATTAAATAGATCCTTAAATAGATCTCCTTTGCATCCTTCACAGGAAACGCCTCAAAAGATTGGAGGAAAAAAAAACATTCGCTTCTATCACGACAATGTGAATTATATTGTACAGTACGTATTTAAATGCAAAGGGTTGACCCCAAAAAGCCATAAAATTTGCTATTTTAGCAACCAAATGTTTGAAATGAAGTCAAATAAAACAATAAACTCCATCCCCACATAGAAATCCAAGACAACATATAAATTAATGCAGGGCTCAAAATTAATACCGGCCCCAGGCCATCAAAATCAGCTTTAGACCCCAAGAATTTCATTCTGAAAATTTTTACTCGACGAACTAAGTATTTTATAATTCACTTGACGAACTACATGTACAGCCAATTAAATTGAATCTGATCTACACATGATTTGTAATTTATTTCAATGAAAACTAACAAATTGATGAATAATTTAGGCCACCTATAAAATATAAATCCAGTTCTGACATATACTTGCCCTACTGAGCCACCATGGATTATATATAAGGTTAATCTAAATTATTAATAGTTAATAATGGTGGCTACAGTTATAATAGCGCATGTTCCATATTTCGATCAGCGCGGCACATCATCATAATTACCCCACTAATGCATTGGAAACACACTGCAATCGATCTAGCTCACAAATTGCACATTTCACACACCCTGGGGAACTTTCCAGCCAGGCACCTCAAATGTGAACACAGGCACACAGGGCTAGGGCAAGCCTCTACACTAACTTTGTTCAGTACTGGCCCATTCGGGCAAGTAAAGTCATAACATTTTGACAAACTACTTGCCCTTTAACTTCTAGATGAGAATTATACGTATTTATAAAATTACATTGTTCTCTCGTAATTGAAAAATTATTTAGTTGCCCGATAGGGCAAGCAAACTAGACAATTTATAAATGTTTCTTGCCCGACACCAATTTTTACTTGCCCCAGGCAAGCGGGCAAGTGCTAGTGTCGAGCCATGGCTAAGGAACAACCATCCACCATTCCAGGTACCCATGTATAGGTTGTTAAAATTATGCAGAAATAAAAAGACACAAGTGACAACCTATTCATTACTCAGTCTTCACACCCTTCTTCTAAATGCAATGCCTTACACACTTCCTTGAGATTTCTTCAACAGCTCCCTCTACAGTTTAAAGATGCATAGGCCTTGGCACACTCTCACTCATTGTAGTGAGTTTAATTCATTTTAATACCAAATTCATGTCAATTTCATTAGACAGTTTTCTATCAATTTTCTTTTTCAATCATGTGAGAAGTAGACAGCTCACATTTGTTTTACTTATCTGGGGGTATATGTATTTTGGTTATTTCCAAAAACCTGTAAACAAAAAATTAAGAATAGGTGATCGATTAGTTAAAGTCATACCTGTAAAGTGTCCAAATCCACGAAAATTACTTGGAGCTTCCTCGTTTCTCTTCTACCGTGTTGTTTAGCTTATGGTAAAAGAAGAATAAAATAGGGTTTGATTTTTTCAAATGTCCCTTTAGTATGAAGATAATTATCACGCTTTTGATAAAAAGTACAATTGTCCTAGCTGAGAACGTCCGCATGCAGCACCGTGAGAACATTCCGGAGATTGAACTTTGAGCAGAGCGAGTGCAAATTCCATGAATTCTGTACTACGTGTGTAAACATACACGGGTGCGAATATCTCAAACAGATCATTCATAACTGCGACAAATGTATGGCAGACCATCAGTATTCGGTGATAAAATATGAACTCAATATTCGTTTTTTTCACTAGGTAAACAGTGTTCGTTTTCTTTCAAACTTTCACAAATCTTTCAATTGTATTTTACAATGATATTGATATAGGATTGAAGTCTCAAATGTCATTTTGTGCAATATCTGACACTTTACAGGTATCACTTTAACTAGATCTATATAAACATAATTTCTCTGTCATTATCAAATGTGTGGGTGTACTGCCTACAGATAATTAACAGCAGGAATCAATTTCCATCATATTGTAACGACAGTTTAACACGTTTATTGCCATCAATAATTAAGAGATCTCGAGTTTCTGCATTTTAATGTTTAATGTTAAACTTCTGTGATCATGAATAGAAAATATTTTTAAGGAAATGGTTTTGACTAAAAAGCTGTCCATAAGAAATGATGCAACATTTTCACATAGATGTACATGTCACCAGGACTCGACTCAACACAAGCAAATACCCACTTGCCCATGGCAAGTACAAATGTATGTCGGGCAAGTCAAATTTGCCCGTTCGGGAAACTAAATAATTGTTCAACTACCAGAGAACAATGTAATTTCATGTGTGTAAATCTTATCTACATGTAGAAGTGAGAGGGCAAGACAATGTAATATTGGGGCAAGTCAAATGTCAAAATTGTGATTTTACTTGCTCAAACAGGAAAGTGCAGATATATGTTAGTGTGAGGCTTGACATCACTACCTACGGTCATTCAAATTGAGTTCATACTCATTTCTTATCGTAGACAAAACTAGCGTTGAACAGTTCTCCTGACCTTGTTGTTTAGCAAGTGATAATTTCATGCTTCCTCTGTGAAGCTGGCTGGATTGGTCAACTTCGGGGCCTGGTCAAGACAAAACTGACCACTTGCTATTAAAGGGAACTACTTCAACTACATCTAATATATGTTGCCACATTAAAAAACTGACTAAAGCATGGCTTGCACTTAATGGTTCGCTTGGGTGCCAATGGCAATCAGAAATTTCAACTATGACAATCTTGGGTAAAATGTCTAAAATATGGTCTCAAATTTTACTTATACAGGTATATATTGCATAATATTGCGAACAATCGTATCATCAATACAAACTATACATTTAAAAACACAAAAACTCAAATTCAAAAGGAACAGCCTATTGCAATTGTTTGCCCTAGAAACATTGATTAATATGACTATTTAAATTGACTTCAGAAAAGTTCATTGCAAGTTCAGAAGATTCTTCAAGCAAACAAGATAATTGAGTAACTAAGTAAACTGATACCAAAGTACACCAAAACAAGATACGGTGACTTTGTCGCATTCTACTAAGTATTAAAGTGATCCATGTACTTTGTTAGATATTGCCAAAAGTGACATTTGAGACTTCAATCCTATACCAAAATCATTGTAAGATATGTCTGAATGATGTGTGAAAGTTTCATTGTAAAAGAACACTGCTTTCCTGGTTAAAAAAGCAAAAATTTGCGTCAGATTTTACAATTATTTCTGAGTTCTTTGCCGTAGATTTGAACGTGACCTTTATGACTGTCTGTAGACATTCTTGGTCATGTGTGTGACCCAAAACATGACAAATTTTGAAATGGGATGCTTATATTTCAGTAAGTATGAGACTATAATGAGTTTTACTTCATATGTGACTTGAATATGTTGTAGTCTTTCAAACTTAACACAAAAGATTTTATAAGGATTACGTAACTCAATGTCAGAGGTCAAATGGCATGGGTCACGTGTGTGATTTCGCACGGAGCGCTTTTTTCATAACTAAATTTCATTTGGAAAATTCTTTAAAATATGAATAGCTATAATGTTCATCTTATTACCAGAGAAGTACTATACATTTGTAAGTACAACAATAGCAATGAATGAGAATTATATCAAACCGTTGTTTTTTATAGTATTTAATTATGTGGCAATGTCTGGTCACGTGTGTGACATTTGGGGTGGTCACGTGTGTGACATGTACAATATGAATGGAAAAATGGGAATTTTATAATATCTGGTTTAGAAAAGAATGAAAGGTTGAATTTTTACAAAGTTGGTATCAACCTGTACAGGAAAGTGAGAAGAATGAGCTTGCTAATTATCCTTTTGATATTTTGATTATTTTCTGAATTATGATTATTAGAAAATATTGAAATATGTAAATTTATGCAAATGAGTAAAAAAGTTTTAAACTTAAAATCATGTATTTCATGAAACTTTACACATGGATCATTCCAAAAATGGAACAAAACTACAGAAAAATAAAACTTCAATTTTTCCAAAAAAGTTTCACTTTTCAAAGAATGGCCCTTGAGCTGAATGATTTTCAATGATGGACAATTTCAGACTAAAGGGACATTTGAACAAATCTAACCATATTTTATTCTTCTCTTACCACAAGCTAAACAACACAGTAGAAGAGAAATGTGGAAGCTCAAAGTAATTTCCGTAGAGTTAGACAAAGTACATGGATCACTTTAAGCTCAGATACTTGGTGCAAAATGTCCCTCCAAGAAATAGGGGAGTGACATGTTACTTGCTTTCTTAATGTCGCTATGGTAGATTCAATCAAACAAATCACAATGCAGCGCAACAAAGCAAGACAAAAAGCAACTCTCAATGCAAGCAGCTTTGACGCCTTAAATGTAAATTTGTATAACTTGCTCTGTTTTTTAGGAGTGGTGATGGCAAAATAACCCAAACTGTAACCTGTCAGACTGTAATATGACACCAGGAAACTTCAAATAGATTTCAAATGAAGCAAGAAAACTGACTTACTGTCATCTCGGAATAGATTGAAATTTACTTACTTTTTTTCACGTTGCTTTGGTAGATTCAATCAAACAACTCACAATGCAGCGCCAACAAAGCAAGACGAAAAATAACGCAAGCAGCTTTGACGTCGTAAGTGCAAATATATTTCTTGCTCCGTTTAGGAGTGGTGATGGCAAAATAACCCAAACTGTATCGACCTGTCAGACGTACGACACCAGGAAACTACAAATAGCTTTGCGAATGAGGCAAGAAAACTGGCAGATCGTCATCTCGAATGGCAAATTACGCAAACAGAGATGCGTCTCTAGATATCACTTGAATAGGGTTATTCGGAGAAGGTGTTTATTCAGATATACATCACTCGATAAGGGTCAGGATATTCAAAGACTGTAACCCCTTTCATATCTGGAGTTATAACGACCACTTGTGAAATGGTCCTGTGTATAAACTTTTGAACCTTTGAGAGCGAGAAAAGAATTGGACCAGTCTACATTGTAGATCCATTTCTCATAAAATATTCTGTAATTTAACGCTTTGTCACTTTCCAACATGATTATCGAACATCATATTATATCAAGGCTCCACATTCATAAATGTTTAGCTTGTTGTTTGTTCGAGCCCATAAAATATTATCCTGTCAATATTAAAAGTCGGGATTCAAAAACAATTTGCGGGAACAAAAATGACAATCCAATTTCTGAACTGTCTACGATTCAATATTTGGGTGAGATGACCGCCATTACCATTCCTTAAATGTACATGTACCAGTTCTGAAATGGTTTACTTATTAACTGGATCTGAAAGGGTATCGAATGGAAATTTATTGCATAATTTCTTCAAGTATCAGCGATCAGTGATCAAAAGAGAATGAATTACATGCATCAGAACTATGAACTGCTGCTATGATTTACTTCCCTGGACAGATGAGGATATTAATTTCGTAAACCGTCTACTTATAAATACTAACATACATATATTTTATGCAATGATGTTTTTTTTTTCATTTGGTTGCCCAGTCGCACAATTACAATTTGAATATGGAAAATACTGCTGAAAACTGCTTGTCTACTAAAAAATCGCCAATGTGGTAAAATGAGAGTCGTATACAGCCTAGCTTTCGATCCAAGCAGAATCTTCGTCAGGGCACAAATGACAGTTACTACAGAAAAAACACAGAATATATACCAACATAAACACATGTATGGAAGGGGGGCTGGAAAGAGGAAAGGAGGCGGAGACACAAAACAATGAAAGCAACTACAATTTGGTTAAACCACACTTTTGTGGTGATTCAAAGCTAATTTGTTGGTACAGTGCTTACAGGGATAAAAAATTATATTTATTTTTCGGGGGCTTACTTCTCAAGCTTGCCTGCATAAAATTAACACTCTAATTTTTGTTTTGCATTGAACTCTATGCAAATTTACAGGGGCTCTTTTAAGATATCAGGAGTGAATTTGCCCCGATGTATTTTTTTCACTGCGTTCATATTTTGAGCCCTGCTACATGTATGTACATTGCATGTGAAAAGGGCACATTAACAGAAGACATGTATTTCTTCAGGTAATGAGTTCTCAAAACTATGAAGTGCCGCTGTGATTTACAATGTATAACCCTGAACAAACTTTAGAGCACTCTCAATGAGGATAAATATGGACAATGTGATACATCATTTTATGAGAACTTAATTAATGTATTTTCAGGTTAACCATATAACAGGGTAAATAAAAAAAAAGATTAAATAGGATCATAAATGATTAACACGTAAAGATATGTTTGCACATGTAGCTTATACTGCCCATGTTGTACATGAACTGAAACTTTACAAAAATATAAATCAATTAGATCTCATTTAAGGATGAGGAAACCCTAATTAAATTATGCAGAAAGTCATATTCTGAATAAATGTAACACAGGAGGATAAGTTGGTACAAATATGAGCAACAGACGGTCAATGAATAAATAAGTTAAATGACCATTTGTCCGTAATGGAAGGAACAACCAAAATTATGATTTCTTTTCACATTTGGTGACCTCTCTCATTTGACTACATTACAGTGAAAAAAATACACGGAGCTCGGGGCAAATTTGCCCCCGAAAATCATAGAAGAGCCCCTGTAAATTAGCATTATCTAGAGTTCAATGCAAATCAATTTTTGGAGTGTTATTTTCATGCAGGCAAGCTTGAAAAGTAGCCCCCGAAAAATATATTTTAATTTTGTCCCTGCTACATTATACTGTATTTAAGATAAAATGAGTTTCAATGCAAATGTTGTAAAGGAAGTGCAGGTGGCATTAGCAGGAAGTCGAGTTACACTTAAAGCTAAACAGCAGCTTTGGAAAAGATAAAGAAATCATACGTTGGCCCAACTGATCAATTGATTAATATTGTTGAAATACAGTTTGGCTTCATTTTAGCGACTACATGCCTCGATAAGTGCACAGCTGCAGCAGGTTTCCATACATTAATTCCTAAAATTGTCAACTTTCAAGGCAATTTTGGAAACTCTTTCACCGAAGTGCAGGTGGCATTAGCAGGAAGACGAGTTACACTTAAAGCTAAACAGCAGCTTTGGAAAAGTTAAAGAAGTTGGCCCAACTGATCAATTTATTAATATTATTGAAAAGAATATTCGCTACATTTAAGTGACTACAACATGCCTCGATAAGTGCACAGCACATAATGTACACGCTCATTCCTAAAACTGTGAACTTCAGGGCATTTTTGGAAACTCTTTCACAGATGAATAATGATCATCTTACATTGTCAGGGATACAAATTAATGTTTTCATTTTTTTGTTTTGAGGGCTGATTCCAAATGGGTTCTTTAGCTTTAAACAGAGCATGCACAAATGTATATATGTCCTTTTATGTCTTGTCTTGTCTTGTCAATTGTTAATACTGCACAAATCGCCTCCAGATGGTGGTTATAAACGTGCAGGCCTTTATGCAATCAAGACTATGCACTAGATTTCTGCCTTTTCAAGCAGATCCTTAAATGTTAAAGCAGCCGCCGTTTTAATGTTTGACGGC